>WFAB01003943.1:0-10974 GCA_018977245.1 Lethenteron camtschaticum
GTCTTGGCGACGACCATCTCGTGAAAAACCCGAGTGTCGTCACGTGACTCTCTTATCGCTGAACTTGCCTGGGTAGGCTGGGGGGGAGGGGGGCGAGTGGGGGGAGAGGGGCGAGTGGGGGGGAGGGGGGCGAGTGGGGGGGAGGGGGCGAGTGGGGGGAGGGGGGCGAGTGGGGGGAGGGGGCGAGTGGGGCGAGGGGGGTAGAATGGGGGGAGTGGTGGGGGGGGGCGAGTGGGGGGAGGGGTAGAATGGGGGGAGTGGGGGGAGGGGGTAGAATGGGGGGAGTGGTGGGGGGGAGGGGGGCGAGTGGGGGAGGGAGGTAGAATGGGGGGAGTGGTGGGGGGGGCGAGTGGGGGAGGGGGGTAGAATGGGGGGAGTGGTGGGGGGGGATCATCGCCTCGCGAAACACTCAGGAATGCGTGTCTCCCTCATAGACCTCTACCGCTACCACTACTGCTACGACTGCTGCGGGGTAGTGGTAGTGGTAGTGCCTTATGCCGACCGAGGATGGGTGGTACCTTGCACTCTCGTTGTAGTTCCTTACGGCGGTTGTTGCGCGTGTGTGTTTGTGTTTGTGTGTGATCGTATCTGTGCGTAGGCCGACTCGGCCTCAAATGAGTACCTGGTGCGGTGTGCAAACATCGTCACTGGGGAGACAAAGGCGGTCGGGCGTGGTGCTGGCCACCCACACCCTCGTGTACCGTTTCGGCCTTCATAGGTGCTCGGTAACAGCACTTGCCCCTACATTCTGTTAAGGCTACACGGGGGATCTTTGTGTGCGAGTGAGTGTGTGTGCGAGTGTGGAGTGTGTGTGCGAGTGTGTGAGTGAGTGTGTGAGCGTGTGTGACTGTGTGAGTGTGCGTGTGTGAGTGTGTGAGTGAGTGTGTGTGCCTGTGTGAGTGTGTTGCGTGTGTGAGTGTGCGTGCGTGTGTTTGTACACACAGCACATTCAGTCTTCGTCTGATTGCGGGTGCGTGGGTGGAACGCGGGGGGGGGGGTCTCTCCACAGACTCAGCAGAGTTATTAGAGTGAGACCCCCCCACCCCCTCCCTCACCCACCCCCTCCCTCCCCCCCCCCCCCCTCCCCTACCCCCTCCCTCCCCCCTCCCCCACCCCTCCTCCCCTACCCCCTCCCTCACCCCCCTTCCCCCCACCCCCTCCCTCACCCTCTCCCTCCCTCTAATGACCCAATGACTCCCTCCTCGCGCTTCTTCTTCCCACGTCATCCTCTCTCCCACCTCTCCCCCGTCCCCCCATCCCTCCCCTCATATCTCCCACGACTTTCTGATTTCCTTCCCACCTCTCATGCCCCTCCCCCCTCCCCTCAAACCCCTCCCCTCCCCCAGTGCCCGGCTATGGGAACCCAGCCCGGACCTGCGTCACAACCCCAACGCCCACCCCTCCCCTCCCACCCCTCCTCTCCTCCCACCCCTCCCCCCTCCCCTCCCTCCTCCCTCCTCTCCTCCTCTCCCCTCCCTCCCCTCGCTCCTTCCCTCCCCTCCCTCCCCCCCTCCCCTCCCTCCCCCTCACTCCCTACCTTCCCCCCCCTCCCTCCCTTCCCTTCCCTCCCTCCCTCCCCCCCCTCCCTTCCCTCCCTCCCCTCCATCCCTCCCCCCTCTCTCACCTCTCATCTCTCCCCCCACCTCCCCTTTTCGTCTTGACAACCCCGCCCACTGGCGGAGCCCCCCCCCCCCCCCCCCCAATGATCCGATCGAAATCCCTAATTTCGTATTTTCAAGCTTACATTTTAAAGCTTAAATATACGCTGCCGATGAAGAACAGGTCTGTCGGAAAGACAGCTTGGTGGTGTTTCATTCAGACGCTGTCTTTCCGACAGACCTGTTCTTCACCTGAGGACGGCTGCTTGCGTTGTGGCCGAAACGTCGTGAGAATTGTATTTTTTAATTGTTTTATTTTTATTATTTTATTAACTCCCTTCTACGTGGCTTTACCGAAAGAACCAAGAAGAGGACGATAATTGGCAATAAGTAACGGCAAAGCGGTTATACGTGACTCACAGAATTGTGCGCAGTTGCGTATCCAGTCCACACGACTTCCCTGAAGGCATCAACAGCTTCAGCGAGCGCGATGCCGATCACACAACGCGGTTCGAATTCCACCCTCGATCGGTGCTGCACCATCGCCGCACACGCGTCGAATACAAAGCAAGGGACGAGTCCTTACTAACAACGCCTTACTTACTAACAAGTCATTGCTTACTAACAAGTCCTTACTTACTAACAAGTCTTACTCACTAACAAGTCCTTACTCGCTAACAACTCCTTACTCACTAACAACTCCTTGCTTACTAACAACTACGTACTTACTAACAACTCCTTACTTACTAACAACTCCTTACTTACTAACAACTCCTCTGTCATTTCTCATTGCTGGAGGGGTGCCCCCCCCCCACTACCTGAAAATCCTGGCTCTGCCATTGATGTCCCCGCCCCGTGCGGCAGAAGAGCAGCGGTGTCGTCACGGTCAGGGTCAAGGTCACGGTCAGGGTCAAGGTCACGGTCAGGGTCACGGTCAGGGCTAGATGAGTCGTCTCCGTAAACGCGGCGGTTCGCTTGGAGTCAATTGCCCGGAATGGTTCGAGTGCGATGAGTGGGGGCGAGGGAAGGGGCGAGGGAGGGGGCGGAGGGAGGGGGCGAGGGAGGGGGCGGAGGGAGGGGGCGGAGGGAGGGGGCGGAGGGAGGGGGCGGAGGGAGGGGCGAGGGGAGGGGGCGAAGGGAGGGGGAGGGAGGGGGCGAGGGAGGGGCGGAGGGAGGGGCGAGGGAGGGGGCGAAGGGAGGGGGCGGAGGAGGGGGCGAGGGGAGGGGGCGAGGGGAGGGGGCGAGGGAGGGGGCGAGGGAGGGGCGGAGGGAGGGGGCGGAGGGAGGGGGCGGAGGGAGGGGCGGAGGGAGGGGCGGAGGGAGGGCGAGGGAGGGGGCGAGGGAGGGGGCGAGGGAGGGGCGAGGGAGGGGGTGGAGGGAGGGGGCGGAGGGAGGGGCGAGGGGAGGGGGCGAAGGGAGGGAGCGAGGGAGGGGCGAGGGAGGGGCGAGGGAGGGGCGAGGGAGGGGGCGAGGGAGGGGGCGGAGGGAGGGGCGAGGGAGGGGGCGAAGGGAGGGGGCGGAGGGAGGGGGCGAGGGGAGGGGGCGAGGGAGGGGGCGGAGGGAGGGGGCGGAGGGAGGGCGGAGGGAGAGCTGAGAGGGAGGGGTGGGGTGAGATGAGAGGGGTAGGGGTGGGGGGTGAGCTGAGAGGGGTGGGGGTGAGCTGAGAGAGGGAGGGGTGGGGGTAGAGTTAATAACGCTGATTGAATGCGACGATGTCCGGAGTTAATCGATTGCTTAATTGGACTGATTGGTGCGGCACGAACGCAGCGGGTTCATCACGGAGAGTGCTGCCCCACAGCTCGAGCAGTGACATCAGCAGCAGCATCATCATCATCATAATCATGAGATCATCATCATCAGCAGCAGCAGCAGCAGCCGCATCAATCATTCTCATAGACAGCATCATCACCATAATCACAGCAGCAGCAACTGCATCAATCATCATCATCAGCAGCATCACCATAATCATTAGATCAGCAGCATCATAATCATTAGATCAGCAGCATCATCATAATCATTAGATCAGCAGCATCAGCAGCAACCGCATCAATCAACATCATCAGCAGCAGCAGTTCAATGCAAAGCTGGGTTCTGTCTCAACGCAGATCTCCTGCTCCGTCAACTCCGTGAGCCACGACTCCGGCACCGCGTCACTCACAACCTCGTGCACCACCACCACCAGCACCAGCACCGCCATCACCACCAGCACCACCAGCACCACCACCACCACTAGCACCACCACCAGCACCACCACCAGAACCACCATCACCACCACCATAACCACCAGCGCCACCATCACCGCCACCATCACCACCACCAGCACCACCACCATCACCACCATCACCACCAGCACCACCACCAGCACCACCACCACCACCATTACCACTACCACCATCACCACCACCATAACCACCAGCACCACCACCATCACCAGCACCACCGCCACCACCGCCACCACCGCCACCACCACCGCCAGCACCACCACCATCAGCACCACGATCCAAGATAAAGATCCCCCGTATAGCCTTTAACAGACTGTAGGGGCAAGCACTTTGAAGGCCAGCACTTTGAAGGACGGCACGGTTCACGAGGGGGTGGGTGGCCAGCACCACGCCCGACCGCCTTCACCACCAGCACCATCACCATCACGCACATCATCCTCACCATCACGCACACCATCCTCACCGCCACGCAGACCATCCTCTACCATCACGCACACCATCCTCACCATCACGCACACCATCCTCACCACCACGCAGACCATCCTCCTGGCCCCTAAACAGATCCGACCCCCCGTGCCATCGTGCCCGCAATGCCATCTCACTCCTGCTGCTGCTGCTCCTGCTGCTCCTGCTCCTGCTGCTCCTGCTCCTGCTGCTCCTGCTGCTGCTGCTCCTGCTGCTGCTGCTCCTGCTGCTGCTGCTCCTGCTGCTCCTGCTGCTGCTGCCTGCTGCTGCTGCTCCTGCTGCTGCTGCTTCTGCTGTTGCTGCTGCTGCTCCTGCTGCTCTTGCTGCTGCTCCTGCTTCTGCTGCTGCTCCTGCTGCTGCTCCTGCTGCTTCTGCTGCTCCTGCTGCTGCTTCTGCTGCTGCTGCTCCTGCTGCTGCTCCTGCTGTTGCTTCTGCTGCTGCTGCTCCTGCTGCTGCTTCTGCTGCTGCTACTGCTGCTGCTGCTCCTGCTGCTGCTGCTCCTGCTGCTGCTGCTTCTGCTGCTGCTCCTGCTGCTGCTGCTCCTGCTGCTGCTCCTGCTGTTGCTTCTGCTGCTGCTGCTCCTGCTGCTGCTTCTGCTGCTGCTGCTCCTGCTGCTGCTGCTTCTGCTGCTGCTCCTGCTGCTACTGCTGCTCCTGCTGCTTCTGCTGCTCCTGCTGCTGCTTCTGCTGCTGCTGCTACTGCTGCTACTGCTGCTGCTGCTACTGCTGCTGCTCCTGCTGCTGCTTCTGCTGCTGCTGCTCCTGCTGCTGCTACTGCTGCTGCTGCTCCTGCTGCTTCTGCTGCTGCTGCTACTGCTGCTGCTCCTGCTGCTACTCCCACTGCTGCTGCTCCTGCTGCTGCTGCTGTTGCTGCTGTTGCTGCTCCTGCTGCTGCTCCTGCTTCTGCTGCCCTGCTGCTGCTGGTTGCTGCTGCTGCTCCTGCTGCTACTCCTACTGCTCCTGCTCCTGCTGCTACTCCTACTGCTGCTGCTCCTGCTGCTACTCCTACTGCTGCTGCTCCTGCTCCTGCTGCTGCTTCATCGCTCTCGAGGCGAGTTCCCTCCTTCGGCTGCCGCTTCGTCATGAGTCTCGCCCATCGGGGGGGGGGGGGGGCACCGTGACGAGTCCTGACCCCCCCAGCTCCACTCCGCGTTCCCTGAGCCAAAAACGCAAACTCGACACGTCCCGCGTGTGTGTGGCATTAAGAGGAAACAACATATATATAAAATAGGCAACGTTTCGGGCAACGGACCATATTGGCCGTACAGGCTTCCCTCGCTCTGTGCGGGTTCGGTTTGTGCGATTTCGCGACGTGTACGCGGCTACCCTGTTTCTCACCGAGACCTCGCTCTGCCACGCGGTGAGAATTCACTCGAGTGCGGCTATGCGGGCGAGCGTCGGGCAGCAATGTGTGTGCTGTGTGTACTGTGTATGTATGTGTGTGCTGTGTGTAAGTGTGTGTGTGCTGTGTGTACGCTGCTTGTGTACTGTGCGTGTGCACTGCGTGTGTGTGATGTGTGCTGTGTGTACTGTGTGCTGTGTGTGTGTGCTGTGTGTGCGCTGCTTGTGTACTGTGCGTGTGCATTGCGTGTGTGTGATGTGTGCTGTGTGTGTGCTGTGTGTGTGTGTGCTGTGTGTGTGTGTGCTGTGTGTACGCTGCTTGTGTACTGTGCGTGTGCACTGCGTGTGTGTGATGTGTGCTGTGTGTACTGTGTGCTGTGTGTGTGCTGTGTGTGTGTGATGTGTGTATTTGTGTACGCTGCTTGTGTACTGTGCGTGTGCACTGCGTGTATGTCTGTATACTGTGTCCGGTGTGTGTGATGTGTGCTGTGTGTGTGCTGTGTGTACGCTGCTTGTGTACTGTACGTGTGCACTGCGTGTGTGTGTGTACTGTGTACGGTGTGTGTGCGTGCGTGCTGTGTGTATGTGTGTGCTGTGTGTATGTATGTATGTGTGTGTGCGGTGTGTGTATGTATGTGTGTGTGCGGTGTGTGTATGTATGTGTGTGTGCGGTGTGTGTATGTATGTGTGTGTGCGGTGTGTGTATGTATGTGTGTGTGCTGTATGTGTGTGTGCTGTGTGTGCTGTGTGTATGTGTGTGTGCTGTGTGTATGTGTGTGGTGTGTGTGTGTGCTGTGTGCTTATGCTGTGTGTATGTGTGTGGTGTGTGTGTGTGTGTATGTGTGTGCTGTCTGTGTGTGTGCTGTGTGTGCTGTTTGTATGTATGTGTGTGTGCTGTGTGTGTGTGTGCTGTGTGGCAGTGAAAAGTCGTAAATATCACGAAAGTTAGTGGAGAGACATTGCCGCAGCATCGGTGACCCCGGGAGACGACGCAGTGGAAGGGTGGGAAGGATGGAGGGAGGGAGGGGGAGTCACCCCGGGGGTTGGGGACCCCCCTGTGCTCGAGGACACACGCGCGCGGTCTCGAGACATCCTCATCCCGACCAGACCAGCGGTTCTTCACCTTTTACTGCAGCCTTGCTGCCCCTTTGGTGCTCAATCGTAACAAAAAAGAAAACCAACAGTGATAATCTTCTTGGTACTTTCGGTAAAGTCACGTAGAAGGGAAATAATAAAATAATAAAAATAAAACATAATAAAATAATTCTCACGACGTTTCGGCCACAACGCAAGCAGCCGTCCTCCGATTAAGAACAGGTCTGTCGGAAAGACAGCTTGGTGGTGTTTCATTCAGACGCTGTCTTTCCGACAGACCTGTTATTCACCTGAGGACGGCTGCTTGCATTGTGGTCGAAACGTCGTGAGAATTATTTTATTATGTTTTATTATTATTGTATTATATCCCTTCTACGTGACTTTACCGAAAGAACCAAGAAGATGAATGCCTGCAGTCACGAAAGCTTTAAATCGAAACACGGATAATATTTAACAAATAAATGCGTAGATTTGATTAAACAAAGTTGTTTTGTCGATTATTTACCAGGTCCGTGCACCCCCAGATGGTGCAGCGTGAACCCCTCCTGGTTAAGAAAAAGAACCACAGATCCAGACCTTGCGAAGGAGGAGTGGGGCCTGGAAAGAACGCGTCACGGCTAGAGGGCGGGGGGGGGCGGGGGGGTCGATGGTCGAGACTCATCACGGAGTGGCAGTGATGGGGAGGGGCCAAGCGGGACCGTGCAGTGCACAGGCGAGCAATCGTCGTCCCCTGCTGGCAGACTCTGTACCCAGGGTCACTCTCGCCAATGGGAACTCCGCTATCCAGGGCCTCTTGGCAGCTCGCCCTGGTGACACCACCACCACGTCAACTGGAATTTGAAACTCGCTCACTCATTCAACGTCCTCACTCAGCCACCCACCATCACACTCATTCATTCACTCACCCACCATCATACTCACCCACCCACCACCTCACTCACCCACCATCATACTCACCCACCCACCACCTCACTCACCCACCATCTCACTCACTCACCCAACACCTCACTCGCTCACCATCTCAATCACTCACCATCTCACTCACTCGCCCATCATCTCACTCACCCACCCACTCACCCACCACCTCACTCACTCACCATCTCACTCACTCACCCAACACCTCACTCACCATGTCACTCGATCACTATCTCACTCACTCACTATCTCACTTACCCACCATCTCACTCACTCACTCACTATCTCACTCACCTACCACCTCACCCACCCACAATCTCACTCACCATCTCACTCGCTCATCATCTCACTCACCCACCATCTCACTCACTCGTTCACTCACCCACCATCCCACTCACCCACCATCCCACTCACCCACCATCCCACTCACCCACCATCTCACTCACCCACCATCCCACTCACCCACCGTCTCACTCACCCACCATCCCACTCACCCACCGTCTCACTCACCCACCATCTCACTTACTCATTCACTCACCCACCATCCCACTCACCCACCATCCCACTCACCCACCGTCTCACTCACCCACCATCTCACTCACCCACCATCCCACTCACTCATTCACTCACCCACCATCTCACTCACCCACTATCTCACTCACTCATTCACTCACCCAACACCCCACTCACCCACCATCTCACTCACTCATTCACTCACCCACCATCTCACTCACCCACTATCTCACTCACTCATTCACTCACCCAACACCCCACTCACCCACCATCTCACTCACTCGTTCACTCCCTCTTGCGAATGAAACTCATCCTGGTCTCTTCAGTTCTCATCAACAGCACGAACTGCATCTCAGCCTCCACCCCTATTCACTAACATTCACTACCAACAATACCCGGGGCAGGGTGTGTCTACGGCGTGTGTCGTGTGTGTGTGTAGCGTGTAGCGTGTGTATGTAGCGTGTCGTGTGTGTGTGTCGTGTGTGTGTGTGTAGCGTGTAGCGTGTGTATGTAGCGTGTCGTGTGTGTGTGTCGTGTGTGTGTGTGTAGCATGTGTGTGTAGCGTGTGTGTGTAGCGTGTCGTGTCGTGTGTGTGTGTGTAGCGTGTCGTGTGTGTGTGTAGTGTGTGTGTGTAGCGTGTGTGTGTGTAGTGTGTGTGTGTAGCGTGTGTGTTGTGTGTCGTGTGTGTGTGTAGCGTGTCGTGTGTGGGGGGCGGTAGCGTAGCGGTCAGTGCGCTGCGCTACGAACCCGGCAACCCGGGTTCGATTCATCCCACTCGCCCACCATCCCGCGGCCAACACCGGTGACGATTATCTGAACCGGTCCTGGGCCTCCCCTAGGTCGACTCAGCCTTAAATGAGTACCTGGTGCGGTGTGTCGTAAACATCGCCACCGGGGAGAGAAAGGCGGCCGGGAATGGTGCTGGCCCCCAATAGGTGCTCGCTAACAGCACCTCGCCGAACCCCCCCCCCTCCCTTTGGTTGAGCCCAGAGGATTTGAACTTGGGGACAGAGATGGAAACGGTGAGCGATGGGGAGAGTGGGGAGAGAGGGGGGGGTAAGCACGGTGTGCATGGAGTTGGAGGGGAAGAGAGTGGAGAGTGGGAGATGGATGGAGCGAGAGGGAAGGGAGGGAAAATGAGAGGGGAGACACGGGGAGAGAGAGAAGACGAGAGAGTGTGTGGCTGGAGTTCCGGCATGTGGCGCGGCTGACCCACGCCGTGCCGGCCTTCAAGGAGCAGTGGGCGATGGAGGAGGCCGTGTGCTCGGTGGCAAATGACGGGGAGCTCTGCGTGCAGATATGAGCTACCCGTCGGAGGCCGTCGGACTGCGAGAAGGGCTGCGTGCAGAACGAGAGTGAGCGAGAGGTGGGGATTTACATAAAGCAAATTATTATTAAAAAAGAAAATTACGAAATGATGAACGAAGTAAAGTGCCGACTACACCGAGCATCTTCTTGTTTCCACTGATCGTAAAAAAAGGAGAGAGAGGGGGAGAGAAGACGAGAGAGGGGGGGGGGAGAGTCACACGGGGAGAGCGAGAAGACGAGAGAGAGGGGGGAGCGTCACACGGGGAGAGCGAGAAGACGAGAGAGGGGGGGGAGAGTCACACGGGGAGAGCGAGAAGACGAGAGAGAGGGGGGGGGGAGTCACACGGGGAGATGAGAGAGCGCGGGAAATGTGGTGCGACTCGCAGTGACGTCGCCGCAACCACAAACTCAGGGGGGGAGGAGGAGAAGGGGCTTTGGCAGTGAGTCGGGAGAGGAATAGCAGAGAGAGAGTGGAGAGAGAGGGAGTGAAGACGGCTTGACAGGCAGAGTTGGCAGAGGAAGAAGAGGGAGGAGCGGTGGGGAGAGTGGTGGGGAGAGGGATGGGGGAGGAGAGCGAGGGGAGAGTCCACATGGGGGGAGAGTTCCGCGCACAGCCACGCACGTTTAACGCTCTCGAGATAGGTGCGTCACATGGAGTTTCTCAGAGTGCACGCGCTTTATCGGCCGCAGTTGTTGTGAGGATTGAACGTGGGTCGCGTCTGGCGCGCGTGTGACAACGCAGCTGCGGTGCTAAACAGCGAGTAACCGATTAACACGCAGACACACACACATACAGACACACACACACAAACAGACACACATACAGACACACACACACAAACAGACACACACACAGAAACACAGAAACACAAAACACACACAAACACACACACATACAGACACACAAACACACACACAGACAGACACACAAACACACATACATACATACACACACATACACACACAACGCCAAATACATACACGCATACAGACAGACACAAACACACAGACAGACACACAAACACATACATACACACACAACGCCAAATACATACACATACAGACAGACACACACACACAGACACATACATACAAACACACACACACAAACACAGACACATACATACATACAAACATACACACACAACGCCACACACAAACACACATACAGACACATACACACAAACACACAGACACACACAACGCCAAACACACACACACACACATTTCTACGAAAACACAAGTACAAATCAGACAGACTTACACACAGACATATACAGACACGCACAGGCACGCACTCGCATAAACCTCACCACACATACCAAACCACACGGACCCAAAGACAGACACACTCTCTCACACACACACAGGCACGCTACACAAACACACGCACACTCGCATACCACACTACACCCACGCACACTCACGCGCACAATACACTACACACACACGCGCGCTGACATTCACACCCAACACTACCTTACACACACGCACATAACGACAACACACCCACACACG
>WFAB01003944.1:5000-10964 GCA_018977245.1 Lethenteron camtschaticum
GTAGATGCCACTGGTTCTTCACGTCCTGCAGATGTAGATGCCACTGGTTCTTCACGTTCTGCAGATGTAGATGCCACTGGTTCTTCATGTTCTGTAGATGTAGATGCCACTGGTTCTTCATGTTCTGTAGATGCCACTGGTTCATGTTCTGTAGATGTAGATGCCACTGGTTCTTCACGTTCTGCAGATGTAGATGCCACTGGTTCTTCACGTCCTGCAGATGTAGATGCCACTGGTTATTCACGTGCTGCAGATGTAGATGCCACTGGTTAATCATGTTCTGTAGATGTAGATGCCACTGGTTCTTCATGTTCTGTAGATGCCACTGGTTCTTCATGTTCTGTAGATGTAGATGATACTGGTTCTTCATGTTCTGCAGATGTAGATGCCACTGGTTCTTCATGTTCTGTAGATGTAGATGCCACTGATTCTTCACTTTCCACAGATGTAGATGCCACTGGTTCTTTATGTTCTGCAGATGTAGATACCACTGGTTCTTCACGTTCTGCAGATGTAGATGCCACTGGTTCTTCACGTTATGTAGATGCCACTGGTTCATGTTCTGTAGATGCCACTGGTTCTTCACGTTCTGTAGATGCCACTGGTTCTTCACGTTCTGCAGATGTAGATGCCACTGGTTCTTCACGTTCTGCAGATGTAGATGCCACTGGTTCATGTTCTGTAGATGCCACTGGTTCTTCACGTTCTGTAGATGTAGATGCCACTGGTTCTTCATGTTCTGTAGATGCCACTGGTTCTTCATGTTCTGTAGATGTAGATGCCACTGGTTCTTCACGTTCTGCAGATGTATATGCCACTGGTTCTTCATGTTCTGTAGATGTAGATGATACTGGTTCTTCATGTTCTGCAGATGTAGATGCCACTGGTTCTTCATGTTCAGTAGATGTAGATGCCACTGGTTCTTCACTTTCCACAGATGTAGATGCCACTGGTTCTTTATGTTCTGATAATATATGTGCACTGTCCAACGTTTCATCTGGTAGGAACCACCTGGTTCCACCAGCTCACAGGGGATTATTGTGTCCGTCCATTGTGCAAAATGGAGGGGTGGGGCTGGGTGGAGAGGGGAGGGTGGGAGGGGCTGGGTGGGAGGGTGGGGAGGGGCTGGGTGGGGAGGGTGGGAGGGGCTGGGTGGGAGGGTGGGGAAGGGCTGGGTGGGAGGGTGGGGCTGGGTGGGGGGTGGGAGGGTGGGGCTGGGTGGAGAGGGGAGGGTGGGGAGGGCTGGGTGGGGAGGGTGGGGAGGGGCTGGGTGGGGAGGGTGGGGCTGGGTGGGGGTGGATGGGAGGGGTGGGGCTGGGTGGAGAGGGGAGGGTGGGGAGGGGCTGGGTGGCGAGGGCTGGGTGGGGAGGGGCTGGGTGGGGAGGGGCTGGATGGGGAGGGGAGGGTGGGGAGGGGCTGGGTAGGGAGGGTGGGCTGGGTGGGGGTGGGAGGGGTGGGGCTGGGTGGAGAGGGGAGGGTGGGGAGGGGCTGGGTGGGGAGGGTGGGGCTGGGTGGGGGTGGGAGGGTGGGCTGGGTGGAGAGGGAGGGTGGGAGGGCTGGGTGGGGAGGGTGGGAGGGTGGGGAGGGCTGGGTGGGAGGGTGGGGCTGGGTGGGGGTGGGAGGGTGGAGCTGGGTGGGAGGGAGGGTGGGGAGGGGCTGGGTGGGGAGGGTGGGGAGGGGCTGGGTGGGAGGGTGGGGCTGGGTGGGGGGGTGGATGGGANGGGTGGGGCTGGGTGGGAGGGGAGGGGTGGGAGGGTGGGGCTGGGTGGGAGGGGCTGGTCACCCCGTGGTGCCCTTATAAAACTCAACGTTTCACCTACTCACGCCGACTTGTGCCCGCCCTCACAGTCGGGCATATTGCGGAATACACCACGCCGCCGTTGACCCTGCAGGCCATTGACCGAGCAACCGACGTTCCTACCAGCTCCCTCCGCAGGAATGTGTTTTAAATATACGTGGAATATTTTGTTGGTCTGTATACCTGCGATATTTGTGTTAAGTCGCGCGACAGATGGGGAAGAGGAGGCCAAATGGTTTGAAGGATTTTTTTTATTTGATACGGATAGAGACGGTGGGAAAATCACGTGGCAAACGGAGGATTATCATCATCATCACTGGCCCATCAGCATCGTCGCCATCACCATCACTACCATCACTGCCACCATCCCATCACCATCACTGCCACCATCCCATCACCACCACCACCATCATCACTGCCATCATCACCACCACCACCATCATCATCATCATCTCCATCACCATCACCACCACCATCACCACCACCATCACCATCATCATCATCTCCATCCACCACCATCACCACCACCATCACCCCATCACCATCATCATCATCTCCATCACCACCATCACTACCACCACTGTCACCATCACCACAGCTGACACCAACCTCATCATCATCATCACCATCACTGCCACCGTCACCACAACTGTCACCATTCCCATCATCACCACCATCATCATCATCTCCACCACACTCATCACTACCACCACCGTCACCATCACTGTCATCACCACCACCACCATCACTACCACCACCGTCACCATCACACCATCACCTTCACCATCATCACCATCACCATCATCACCTCCACCACCATCATCATCATCATCACTACCACCACCGTCACCATCACCACATTGACACCACCCACCATCACCATCAATACCATCACACCGCCACCACCATCAACACCACCACTGTCACCACCCATCATCACCACCATCGACACCACCACTGTGACCATCATCACCACCATCAACACCATCGCCACCACCGTCACTACTATCACCACCAAGGTCACCACACCATCACCACCATCTCCACCACCACCTCACCACCACCGTCACCATCNCACCATCACCTTCACCATCATCACCACCATCACTACCTCTCCACCACCACCATCACCACCATCACTACCACCACCATCTCACCACCACCATCACCACCTCTCCACCACCACCAACCACCATCTCCACCACCACCATCTCCACCACCACCATGCACCACCATCTNCACCACCACCATCACCACCATCTCACCACCACCATCACCACCATCTCCACCACCACCAACCACCATCTCCACCACCACCATCACCACCATCTACCACCACCACCATCACCACCACCATCACCACCATCACCACCGACTGCCATCAACGTGGAGTTTGATGATCTGGGCCTAGGCCACCTGGGGCCCTCCCAGCTTGCCTAGTTGGCCTGCCGGTCTCAGCGACTTGAAGGCCGCCTCACGCTCCTTCGGTGAGCGGAACGTGTCCAGGTGTGGTAGCACCTGTGGGGGGTGGGTGATACAAAGACAAAGGTAAAGCTGACCCGTGTAGCCCACATCGGGATGCTGGGGCAAGTGCAGCACCTACGAAAGGCCGGCACGGCACACGCTGTCTATGAGAGAGGTGGGTGGGGGTGCCATCGTGGCTAGGAGATGTTGACTACCTCGCCTGGTATGCAGGAGGTCGTGAGTTCCATCCCGACCCTGACGATGCCTATTGCTGCTGTAGATGTGGAGTTTGCGTCTCTCTCATCATCATCATCACGGTGGCTAGGAGATGTTAACTACCTCGCCTGGTCTGCAGGAGGTCGTGGGTTCCATCCCAACCCTGACGATGCCTATTGCTGCTGTATATTTGTAGTGTGTGTGTCTCTCTCTCATCATCATCACGGTGGCTATGAGATGTTAACTACCTCGCCTGGTCTGCAGGAGGTCGTGGGTTTCATCCCGACCCTGACGATGCCTGCTGCTGCAGTAGATTTGTAGTTTGCGTCTCTCTCATCATCATCATCACGGTGGCTATGAGATGTTAACTACCTCGCCTGGTCTGCAGGAGGTCGTGGGTTTCATCCCGACCCTGACGACGCCAGCTGCTGCTGCTGCTGTATATTTGGAGTTTGTGTCTCTCTCATCATCATCATCACGGTGGCTAGGAGATGTTGACTACCTCGTCTGGTCTACAGGAAGTCGTAGGTTCCATCCCGACCCTGACGACGCCTGCTGCTGCTGCTGTAGATTTGGAGTTTGGTCTCTCTCATCATCATCACGGTGGCTAGGAGATGTTAACTACCTCGCCTGGTCTACAGGAGGTCGTGGGTTCCATCCTGACCCTGCAGCTGCTGGCTGCTGTGTAGTTGGAGTTTGCGTCTCTCTCTCATCATCACGGCCAACACCCAGTGACGATTATCTGGAACCGTTCCTGGCGCTTCCCGTAGGTCGACTCAGCCTCAAATGAGTACCCGGTGTGGTGCTTGAACATCTCCGCTGGGGAGACAAAGGCGGTCGGGCATGGTGCCGGCCATCCCTTGCCCCGACAGTCCATTACAGGCTACACGGGGGACCTTTGCCTTTGCCTAGTGGCCAGCACCACGCCCGACCGCCTTTGTCTCTCCCCAGTGCGTGGCTTTGGGAAGACGTAAAATCAATGGAGGGCCGATCAAGGTGACGACATGGAGTTGAGCCGAAAAGATTTCCTGCCAAGAGATGGGAGTGGGGGGGTGTAGTGGGGGTGATGAGAGTGGGGGGGGGTAGTGGGGGGGTGGGTGGGTGATCATGCCCCCCCCCATCCCCCANCCCCCACCATCGCCCCCACCCCCTCTGAACACGGAAAAAGGAATCATTGCTATCAGTGTAATCACCACCACCGTGTTCTCTCCATGCTGCATGAAGATCAAGGTGGTGGTGGTGGTGGTGATGGTGGTGATGGTGGTGGTGGTGATGGTGGTGGTGATGATGGTGATGGTGGTGGTGCTGATGGTGGTGGTGGCTGATGGTGGNGATGGTGGTGGTGATGGTGGTGGTGGTGATGGTGGTGATGGTGGTGATGGTGGTGGTGGTGGATGGTGGTGGTGGTGGTGATGGTGGTGGTGGTGGTGGTGGTGGTGGTGGTGATGGTGGTGGANGGTGGTGGTGATGGTGGTGGNGACGATGATGGTGGTGGNGATGGGGGGCATGGTGATGGTGGTGGTGGGTGGTGGTGGTGGATGATGGTGGTGGTGGTGGTGATGGTGGTGGTGGTGGTGGTGATTGGTGGTGGTGGTGGTGATGGTGGTGGTGGTGATGGTGGTGATGGTGGTGGTGGTGGTGATGGTGGTGGTGATGGTGGTGATGGTGGTGATGGTGGTGGTGGTGATGGTGGTGGTGGTGATGGTGGTGGTGGTGATGATGATGGTGGTGATGGTGGTGATGGTGGTGANGGTGGTGGTGGTGGTGATGATGGTGGTGGTGGTGGTGATGGNGATGATGTGGTGGTGGGGATGATGATGTGGTGGTGATGGTGGTGGTGGTGATGGTGGTGATGCGTGGTGGTGGTGATGGTGATGGTGGTGGTGGTGGTGGTGGTGGTGATGGATGATGGTGGTGGTGGTGGNGGNGANGGTGGTGGNGGTGGTGGTGGTGGTGGNGATGGTGGTGGTGGTGGTGATGGTGGTGGTGGTGGATGATGGTGGTGGTGGTGGTGGTGGTGGTGGTGGTGGNGATGGTGGTGGTGGTGGTGGTGATGGTGGTGGTGGTGGTGATGGTGGTGGTGGNGGTGATGATGGTGGTGGTGGTGATGGTGGTGATGGTGATGATGGTGATGGTGGTGATGGTGGTGGTGGTGATGGTGGTGGTGGTGATGGTGGTGATGGTGATGATGGTGATGGTGGGGATGGTGGTGGTGGTGATGGTGGTGGTGGTGATGGTGGTGATGGTGATGGTGGTGATGGTGTGGTGGTGATGGTGGTGGTGATGGTGGTGATGGTGGTGGTGGTGATGGTGGTGATGGTGGTGGTGGTGATGGTGATGGTGGTGATGGTGGTGATGGTTGGGTNGTGATGGTGGTGATGTGGTGGTGGTGGTGATGGTGGTGGTGGTGATGGTGGTGGTGGTGATGGTGATGGTGGTGATGGTGGTGGTGGTGATGGTGATGGTGGTGATGGTGGTGATGGTGG
>WFAB01003945.1:0-10947 GCA_018977245.1 Lethenteron camtschaticum
TGACAGGGGTGAGGTGAGTGACAGGTGATACAGGTGAGCTGAGCCTGCGTTATGCAGGCCCCATGTTGCGGTGTCCATGGCCCGTGTGACCCTTGACCCCGTGTCCCCACGTCCCCACGTCCTGCCCCCGTGTCCCCGTGTCCCCTTGTCCCCTTATCCCCTTGTCCCCATGTCCCCGTGTCCCCGTGTGCCGTGTCTCCGTGTCTCCGTGTCTCCGTGTCCCCGTGTCTCACCGCTGGGCGTGCCCCCTGCGGACAGCCGCATGTACTTGTGTGAGCCGCGGGCCCCGCGCTCGCCCTGCAGGAAGGTGAGGGCGTCCAGCACGGCCTGCGGGTTCTCCTTCTGCTCCCACTCGGAGATGTTGGCCGTCTGCAGCATGCGCGCCCACTGCTCCGGCATGCCCTGCGGGGCGGGGGGCACGGGGGGGGGGGCACGGGGGGGGGCACGGGGGGGGGGCACGGGGTGGAGTGTCAAGTGGGGTTTGTGCGGCCAGGTGAGCGGTGGACAGACCGGTGGAGCCGCATTGGCACGAGTGGCCTGGCTCACGAGTGGCCTGGCTCACGAGTGGCCTGGCTCACGAGTGGCCTGGCTCACGAGTGGCCTGGCTCACGAGTGGCCTGGCTCACGAGTGGCCTGGCTCACGAGTGACCTGGCTCAAGGGTGGCCTGGCTCACGAGTGGCCTGGCTCACGAGTGGCCTGGCTCAAGGGTGGCCTGGCTCACGAGTGGCCTGGCTCACGAGTGACCTGGCTCAAGGGTGGCCTGGCTCAAGGGTGGCCTGGCTCACGAGTGGCCTGGCTCACGAGTGGCCTGGCTCAAGGGTGGCCTGGCTCACGAGTGGCCTGGCTCACGGGTGAGCCTGGCTCACGAGTGGCCTGGCTCAGGGTGGCCTGGCTCACGAGTGGCCTGGCTCAAGGGTGGCCTGGCTCACGAGTGGCCTGGCTCACGAGTGGCCTGGCTCACGAGTGACCTGGCTCACGAGTGGCCTGGCTCACGAGTGGCCTGGCTCACGAGTGGTCTGGCTCAAGGGTGGCCTGGCTCACGAGTGGCCTGGCTCACGGGTGAGCCTGGCTCACGAGTGGCCTGGCTCACGAGTGGCCTGGCTCACGGGTGGCCTGGCTCAAGGGTGGCCTGGCTCACGGGTGTCCTGGCTCACGGGTGGCCTGGCTCACGAGTGGCCTGGCTCACGAGTGGCCTGGCTCACGAGTGGCCTGGCTCACCACAACGACCAGAGCCAAACACGGAGGGAAGTGGGGAGGAGACGGGGACACGGAAAGACGAGGGGGACGTGGAATTTGAGGACACGGGGATGTTGGGGACAGGGAGACGTGGAAGGGCGCGGGGACAGCCGGAGACACGTGGGGAGACGCCCACGTGGGGTGACGGCCGTGGGCACGGCGGGGTGCGTGGCTCACGGTGAACTCGCCCGTGTTGGAGTTGAATCCCACGTGGACGCGGTGAGCAAAGCCTGACGGAGCCGAGATCTCCAGACGCTGCACCGGCTTCTCTGCATAGAGACAGGGGGTCACGGGGTTAGGGGGTCAGGGGGTCACGGGGTCACGGGGTCAGGGAGTCAGGGAGACACGGGGTCAGGAAGACATGGGGTCAGGGGGACACGGGGGCAGGGGGACACGGGGTCAGGGAGACATTGGGTCAGGGAGACACGGGGTCAAGGGGACACGGGGTCAGGGAGACACGGGGTCAGGGGGTCACGGGGTCAAGGGGTCACGGGGTCAGGGGGTTAGGGGTCACGGGGTGAGGTGGACGCGGTGCAGTGGGCGTGCTCCCTTACTCTTGTCCTTCTTGCCCATGCCCATGCCAGAGAGGAGCGTCTTGCGGGACTTCTCCTCCCCCCCGTGCCTCCCCCTCCTCCTCCTCCTGCTGGGGACGTGCTGGGGACCACGGCGCTCGCCATGGCCTCCTGGCACACGGACATCACCCCCATCAACACCATCAGCACCATCAGCACCACCCCCATCACCATCATCACCATCACCACCATCAGCACCATCACCACCATCAGCACCATCATCACCATCACCACCATCATCACCATCACCACCATCAGCACCATCATCACCCCCATCACCATCAGCACCATCATCACCATCATCACCATCAGCACCACCCCCATCACCATCAGCACCATCAGCACCATCAGCACCATCAGCACCATCACCATCATCACCATCAGCACCATCACCCACATCACCATCATCACCATCAGCACCATCACCCCCATCACCATCATCACCATCACCCCCATCACCATCAGCACCATCACCATCAGCACCATCACCCCCATCACCATCAGCACCATCACCCCCATCACCATCATCACCATCAGCACCATCACCCCCATCACCATCATCACCATCAGCACCATCACCCCCATCACCATCATCACCATCACCCCCATCACCATCAGCACCATCACCATCAGCACCATCACCACCATCACCCCCATCACCATCAGCACCATCACCATCAGCACCATCACCACCATCACCACCATCAGCACCATCAGCACCATCGCCATCAGCACCATCACCACCATCACCATCAGCACCATCACCCCCATCACCATCAGCACCATCACCCTCATCACCATCATCACCATCAGCACCATCACCCACATCACCATCATCACCATCAGCACCATCACCCCCATCACCATCATCACCATCACCCCCATCACCATCAGCACCATCACCATCAGCACCATCACCCCCATCACCATCAGCACCATCACCCCCATCACCATCATCACCATCAGCACCATCACCCCCATCACCATCATCACCATCAGCACCATCACCCCCATCACCATCATCACCATCACCCCCATCACCATCAGCACCATCACCATCAGCACCATCACCACCATCACCCCCATCACCATCAGCACCATCACCATCAGCACCATCACCACCATCACCACCATCAGCACCATCAGCACCATCGCCATCAGCACCATCACCACCATCACCATCAGCACCATCACCCCATCACCATCAGCACCATCACCCTCATCACCATCAGCACCATCACCCCCATCACCCCCATCACCATCAGCACCATCACCCCCATCACCATCAGCACCATCACTACCATCACCATCAGCACCATCACCCCCATCACCATCATCACCATCACCCCCATCACCATCAGCACCATCACCATCAGCACCATCACCACCATCACCCCCATCACCATCAGCACCATCACCATCAGCACCATCACCACCATCACCCTCATCACCATCACCACCATCACCACCATCAGCACCATCAGCACCATCACCATCAGCACCATCACCACCATCACCATCAGCACCATCACCCCCATCACCATCAGCACCATCACCCCCATCACCATCAGCACCATCACCCCCATCACTATCAGCACCATCACCCCCATCACCCCCATCACCATCAGCACCATCACCCCCATCACCATCAGCACCATCACCACCATCACCATCAGCACCATCACCCCCATCACCCCCATCACCATCAGCACCATCACCCCCATCACCATCAGCACCATCACCACCATCACCATCAGCACCATCACCCCCATCACCCCCATCACCATCAGCACCATCACCCCCATCACCATCATCACCATCACCCCCATCACCATCAGCACCATCACCCCCATCACCATCAGCACCATCACCCCCATCACCATCAGCACCATCACCCCCATCACCATCAGCACCATCACCCCCATCACCATCAGCACCATCACCCCCATCACCATCAGCACCATCACCATCAGCACCATCACCCCCATCACCATCAGTACCATCACCCCCATCACCATCACCCCCATCACCATCAGCACCATCACCCCCATCACCATCAGCACCATCAACCCCATCACCATCACCCCCATCACCATCAGCACCATCACCCCCATCACCATCAGCACCATCACCCCCATCACCATCATCCCCATCACCATCAGCACCATCAGCACCATCACCATCAGCACCATCACTACCATCACCATCAGCACCATCAGCACTATCACCACCATCACCATCAGCACCATCACTACCATCACCATCACTACCATCACCATCACCCCCATCACCATCAGCACCATCACCCCCATCACCATCAGCACCATCACCCCCATCACCATCAGCACCATCACCACCATCACCATCAGCACCATCACCACCATCACCACCATCCAATACCAATAGCCGCCACCCGCCACTCAGTGACGGTAACGTCACCACGGCGCCTGTGCCGGGCCAGGTGCACTTTGCGGCCCCGTGAAGTGTCGAAGGCTCGCTGGCAGGAGGTCTCGGGGCAGACTCAGCTCCCATGGGTTGCCTGACTGAAATGACCGAGATGACTGACATGACTGAGATGACTGAGATGACCGAGATGACTGAGATGACCGACATGACTGGTAGATGCACCACCAGCTGTACCCCCCACTGTGCCAACTTGCTGCATTTTAGCCACCCGGCGCTCCGTTATTATTGTAGGGCGACTGCCTCCAACTGCCCAGTAGCAGCGTCCTTCACGAGCCTCCTCCACAGAGGCCGATCTTGACACCGCTTGTATCAGTCATCGGCAAGTCCACTCAGCTCCACGTCCTCCTGTACCACATCACTCCATCTCTTCTCTAGCCCGTGCCGCGCCCGTTTAGACCCCTCTATGCGACCACCATCCACCATCACCACCATCACCACCGTCAACACCGTCACCATCCCCACCACCACCAACAGCACCATCACCAACACCACCATCACGATCATCAGCACCATCACCACCATCACCACCGTCAACACCATCACCATCCCCACCATCACCACCATTAACACCATCACCACCGATATCACCACCATCATCATCATCACAACCACCATCACCTCCATCACCATCAGCACCATCGTCATCACCACCATCATAATCACAACCACCATCACTTCCATCACCATCCGCACCATCATCATCAGCACCATCACCATCAGCACCATCACCACCAACATTAGCAGCAGCAGTATCGACACCCATTGCTAACAACCATGACTCACCATCACACTCACATCACCATCACATCACTCACCATCACACCCACATCACCATCACATGACTCACCATCACACTCACATCACCATCACATCACTCACCATCACACTCACATCACAATCACATCACTCACCATCACACCCACATCACCATCACATCACTCACCATCACACTCACATCACCATCACATCACTCACCATCACACTCACATCACAATCACATCACTCACCATTACACCCACATCACTCACCATCACACTCACATCACCATCACATTACTCACCATCACACACACATCACCCCCATCACTCACCATCACACCCACATCACATCACTCACCATCACACCCACATCACCCCCCATCACTCACCATCACACCCACATCACATCACTCACCATCACACGCACATCACCACCCATCACTCACCATCACACTCACATCACCACCCATCACTCACCATCACACCCACATCACCATCACATCACTCACCATCACACCCACATCACCATCACATCACTCACCATCACACCCACATCACCATCACATCACTCACCATCACACCCATCACTCACCATCACATCACTCACCATCACACCCACATCACTCACCATCACACTCACATCACCATCACATTACTCACCATCACACACACATCACCCCCCATCACTCACCATCACACCCACATCACCCCCATCACTCACCATCACACCCACATCACATCACTCACCATCACACCCACATCACCACCCATCACTCACCATCACACCCACATCACCATCACATCACTCACCATCACACCCACATCACCATCACATCACTCACCATCACACCCACATCACCACCCATCACTCACTATCACACTCACATCACCACCCATCACTCACCATCACACCCATCACTCACCATCACACCCACATCACCCCCATCACTCACTATCACACTCACATCACCATCACATCACTCACCATCACACCCATCACTCACCATCACACTCACATCACCACCCATCACTCACCATCACATCACCCCCCATCACTCACATCACTCACCATCACACGCACATCACCCCCCATCACTCACCATCACACCCATCACTCACCATCACACCCACATCACCACCCATCACTCACTATCACACTCACATCACCACCCATCACTCACCATCACACCCATCACTCACCATCACACCCACATCACCCCCCATCACTCACCATCACACCCACATAACCCCCCATCACTCACTATCACACTCACATCACCATCACATCACTCACCATCACACCCATCACTCACCATCACACTCACATCACCACCCATCACTCACCATCACATCACCCCCCATCACTCACATCACTCACCATCACACGCACATCACCCCCCATCACTCACCATCACACCCACATCACCACCCATCACTCACCATCACACTCACATCACCATCACATCACTCACCATCACACGCACATCACCCCCCATCACTCACCATCACTCACCATCACATCACTCACCATCACACCCACATCACCGTCACATCACTCACCATCACACCCACATCACAATCACATCACTCACCATCACACCCACATCACCATCACATCACTCACCATCACACCCACATCACAATCACATCACTCACCATCACTCACCATCACATCACTCACCATCACACCCACATCACCCCCCATCACTCACCATCACTCACCATCACATCACTCACCATCACTCACCATCACACCCACATCACAATCACATCACTCACCATCACACCCACATCACCATCACATCACTCACCATCACACCCACATCACCATCACATCACTCACCATCACACCCACATCACTCACCATCACACCCACATCACCATCACATCACTCACCATCACACCCACATCACAATCACATCACTCAAAATCACACCCACATCACAATCACATCACTCACCATCACACTCACATCACCACCCATCACTCACCATCACATCACTCACCATCACTCACCATCACACCCACATCACAATCACATCACTCACCATCACACCCACATCACCACCCATCACTCACCATCACACTCACATCACCACCCATCACTCACCATCACACCCACATCACCATCACATCACTCACCATCACACCCACATCACCACCCATCACTCACCATCACACTCACATCACCAAACATCACTCACCATCACACCCACATCACCACCCATCACTCACCATCACACCCACATCACCACCCATCACTCACCATCACACTCACATCACCACCCATCACTCACCATCACACCCACATCACCACCCATCACTCACCATCACACCCACATCACCACCCATCACTCACCATCACACTCACATCACCACCCATCACTCACCATCACACCCACATCACCACCCATCACTCACCATCACACCCACATCACCCCCCATCACTCACCATCACACCCACATCACCACCCATCACTCACCATCACACCCACATCACCATCACATCACTCACCATCACACCCACATCACATCACTCACCATCACACCCACATTACTCACCATCACACCCACATCACCACCCATCACTCACCATCACACCCACATCACCGTCACATCACTCACCATCACACCCACATCACCACCCATCACTCACCATCACACCCACATCACCACCATCACTCACCATCACACCCACATCACCATCACATCACTCACCATCACACCCACATCACCACCCATCACTTACCATCACATCACTCACCATCACACCCACATCACCCCCCATCACTCACCATCACACCCACATCACCACCCATCACTCACCATCACACCCACATCACCCCCATCACTCACCATCACATCACTCACCATCACACTCACATGTGATGGTGTGCAGGGTCACCGAGGAGCGGTGGCGCAGTGGTTAGCGCACTTCGCCATCCACAGTCCGAGTCCTGACCCCTGGCTACGTGCGAGGGGATGGAGTTAGAGGGGTTCGGATTGGGGGTTAGAGGGGGTAGGCGGTAGGGGTGGAGGGTACGGGTTAGGGGGTATGTGCTAGGGGGTAAGGGTTAAAGAGTATAGGTTAGGAGGCACGGGTTCGGGGTAGGGGGTAGAGGTTAGGGGGTACGGGTTAGGGGGTAGAGGTTAGGGGGTAGGGGTTAGGGGGTAGAAGATAGGGGGTACGGGTTAGGGGTAAAGGTTAGGGGGTAGGGGTTAGGGGGTAAAAGTTCGGGGGTACGGGTTAGGGGTACGGGTTAGGGGGTACGAGTTAGGGGTTACGGGTTAGAGGGTAGGGTTAGGGGTAGAGGTTAGGGGGTACGGGTTAGGGGGTAGAGGTTAGGGGTAGGGGTTAGGGGGTAAAGGTTCGGGAGTACGGGTTAGGGGGTACGAGTTAGGGGTAGGGGTTAGGGGGTAGAGGTTAGGAGGTACGGGTTAGGGGGTAGGGGTTAGGGGGTACGAGTTAGGGGTACGGGTTAGGGGGTACGGGTTAGAGGTTAGGGGTACGGGTTAGGGGGTACGGGTTAGGGGGTAGAGGGTAGGGGGTAGAGGTTAGGGGGTACGAGTTAGGGGGTACGGGTTAGGGGTTAGAGGTTAGCGGGTACGGGTTAAAGGGTAGGGGTTAGGGGATAGAGGTTAGGGGGCACGGGTTAGGGGGTACGGGTTAGGGGTACGGGTTAGGGGTAGAGGTTAGGGGGTACGGGTTAGGGGGTAGGGGGTAGAGGTTAGGGGGTACGGGTTAGGGGTACGGGTTAGGGGGTACGGGTTAGGGGGTAGAGGTTAGGGGGTACGGGTTAGGGGTACGGGTTAGGGGGTACGGGTTAGGGGGTACGAGTTAGGGGGTACGGGTTAGGGGGTAAAGGTTAGGGGGTACGGGTTAGGGGGTAGGGGTTAGGGGTAGAGGTTAGGGGGTACGGGTTAGTAGGTACGGGGTTAGAGGGTAGAGGTTAGGGGTAGGGGTTAGGGGGTAAAGGTTAGGGGGTACGGGTTAGGGGTACGGGTTAGGGGTAGAGGTTAGGGGGTACGGGCTAAGGGGGTACGGGTTGCGGCTATTCACCGGCACTCACACTTTGACACTTCCTATTCGTCCCCGGGGAGTGGTGGGGGGCTGGGGGGGGTAGGTGGGGGGCTGGGGGGGGGGGTGATGGCGAGGGGGTAGGTTGGGGCTGGGGGTTGAGTCCCCGCTCACCTGTGGGGGGTCCGGCTCCCTCTGCTGGAGGGTCTCGCGGCCCGGCTCCCTGCTAACTCAGTGGGCGCGGCGCCGCCTCCACCTCCACCACCACCTACACCACCTACACCACCACCTCCACCACCACCTCCACCAGCAGCACCACAACCTCCACCACCACCAGCACCACCACCACCAGGACCTACTCCACCACCGCCAACAGCCCCGGGACTCGGAGCGCAGTTCCGCGTTCAGGCCGAGTGCGCGCGTGCGTGTGTGTGTGTGCGTGTGTGTGTAAGTGCGTGTGTGAGTGTGGGAGTGCGTGTGTGTGAGTGTGTGTGAGTGTGTGTCAGTGTGTGTCAGTGTGTGTGTGAGTCCGTGTGTGAGTGTGTGAGAGTGTGTGAGTGCGTGTGTGTGTGTGAGTGTGTGAGTGCGTGCGTGTGTGTGTGTGAGAGTGTGTGAGTGTGTGAGTGCGTGTGTGTGTGTGTGAGTGTGTGTGATTGTGAGAGTGTGTGTGTGTGTGAGTGCGTGTGTGTGTGAGAGCGTGTGCGTGTGTATGTGTGAGTGCGTGTGTGTGATAGTGTGTGAGTGTATGTGAGAGTGTGTGTGTGAGTGCGTGTGTGAGTGCGTATGTGTGAGAGTGTGTGCGTGTGTGAGTGCGTGTGTGTGAGAGTGTTTGTGTGTGAGTGTGTTCGTGTGTGTGTCAGTGCGTGTGTGTGCGTGTGAGAGTGTGTGCGCGTGTGAGAGTGTGTGCGTGCGTGTGTGTGTGCGTGTGAGTGTGCGTGAGTGTATGTGCGTGAGTGTGTGAGTGTGTGAGTGTGCGTGTGAGTGTGTGCGCACGTGCGTGTGAGTGTGTGTACGCACGTGTGCGTACGTGTATGAGTGCGTGTGTGAGTGCGTGTGTGTGAGGGCGTCTGTGAGTGCGTGTGTGAGTGTGCGAGTGTGTGTGAGTGTGTGAGTGTGTGTGAGTGTGTGTGCGTATGAGTGTGTGTGTGTGAGTGTGTGAGAGTGTGAGAGTGTGAGTGTGTGTGAGAGTGTGTTTGAGGGTGTGTGCGTATGAGTGTGTGTGTGTGAGTGTGTGAGAGTGTGAGAGTGCGAGTGTGTGTGAGAGTTTGTGAGTGCGTGAATGTGTGTGTCTGCGTCTTTGCTTGCGTGATTGTGAGTGCGTGTGTGAGTGAGTGCCTGCGCGTGTGTAAGTGCGTGCGCGTGTGTGAGTGCTTGCGAACAACACTTGCCCCAACAGTCCGTGAAGGCTATCGGGGTATGTTTGTCTTTGTTGTGTGTTCGTGTGCGCGCGTGTCACTGTGTGCAGGAGCGGTGGTGCAGCGGTCAGCGCGCTGCGCTACGAACCCGGCGGACCCGAGTTCGATTCCCGCTCACGGCCACCAACACCACCAGTGACGATAATTATCTGAACCGGTCCTGGGCCTACCCTAGCGCGACTCAGCCTCAAATGAGTACCTGGTGCGGTGTGTAAACATCGCCGCTGGGGAGACAAAGGCGGCCGGGCGTGATGCTGGCCACCCACCCCCTCGTGTGTAGTGCCGGCCTTCATAGGTGCTACTCGCTAACAGCGCTTGCCCAGCAGTCTCTCCGTGTTCAGTGTTTTAATGTAGGTGTGTGTGTGTGCACCTAGCCTGGTACAGGCTCCGTGTTGACGTTACCGCGTGTGAGTGCGTGTCAACACGTGATGTGTATGCGCGTGCCAGCGTGTGTGAGAGTTTGCGTGTGTTGTCACCGTGT
>WFAB01003946.1:0-10939 GCA_018977245.1 Lethenteron camtschaticum
CAGTACACACACAACACACACAGTACACACACACACACAGTACACACACAGTACACACATACAGTACACACACACAGCACACACACTCAGTACACACACACAGTACACACACAACACACACAGTACACACACAGTACACACACACGTACACACATACATACACTCAGTACACACACTCAGTACACACATACACACACACAGTACACACACACAACACACACAGTACACACACAACACGCACACACACAGTACGCACACACAGTACACACAGTACACACACAGTACACCACACACACACTACACACCCACACAGTACACACACACAGTACACACACACAGTACACACACACAGTACACACACACTACACACACACAGTACACTCAGTACACACACACAGCACACACACACAGTACACACACACACAGTACACACACACAGTACACAACACAGTACACTCAGTACACACACAGTACACACAGTACACACACACAGTCACACACACAACACACACAGTACACACACAACACGCACACACACAGTACGCACACACAGTACNCACACACACACACACTACACACACACAGTACACACACACAGTACACACACAGTACAGACAGTAATAGAGTCGACTACGAGTTCGTGTACAACAATAACTCCCCACCCACCCATTCCTCCTTCACGCTCGAGGCCTACCCGCTCGTTCCACGAACCCTAGCGCCTTGCCTAGCGAGCCCGCCCTCGAAGTCAACGCACACTCGGTAGGTATACACCCTCGGTACACACACACAGTACACACACTCAGTACACACACACACAGTACACACACTCAGTACAAACACGCACACACACAGTAGTAGAGTCATAGTAAACACTCACCAG
Source organism: Lethenteron camtschaticum (assembly GCA_018977245.1). NCBI lineage: Eukaryota > Metazoa > Chordata > Hyperoartia > Petromyzontiformes > Petromyzontidae > Lethenteron > Lethenteron camtschaticum. The sequence goes on from WFAB01003946.1 coordinate 881, forward strand.
AGTGCGTGTACACATAATAACAACAAAATAACAACAAAATAACCTCCCCACTCATTCACTTCGCTCGCTCAGGCCTACCCGCTCGTTTCCACGAACCCTAGCGCCTTGCCTAGCGAGCCCGCCCTCGAAGTCAACGCACACTCGGTAGGGTGTACACCCTCGGTACACACACACAGTACACACACTCAGTACACACACACAGCACACACACAGTACACACACTCAGTACAAACACGCACACACACAGTAGTAGAGTCTAGTAGTAAACACTCACCAGAGTGCGTGTACAGCATAATAACAACAAAATAACAACAAAATAACCTCCCCACTCATTCACTTCGCTCGCTCCAGGCCTACCCGCTCGTTCCACGAACCCAGCGCCTTGCCTAGCGAGCCCGCCCTCGAAGTCAACGCACACTCGGTAGGGTGTACACCCTCAGTACACAAACTCAGTACACACACACAGTACACACACACAGTACACACACACACAGTACACACACACAGTACGCACTCAGTACACACACACAGTACACACACACACAGTACACATACACAGTACGCACCANCCCACACAGTACACACACAGTACACACACACAGTACACACAGTACACACACACACAGTACACACACAGTACACACACACAGTACGCACTCAGTACACACACACAGTACACACACACACAGTACACACACACAGCACACACACTACACACACACACACACACGTAGTACGACACACAACACACACACCACACACACAGNACACACACACGTACACACACACAGTACACACACCACTACACACACACAGTACACTTACACACACACAGTACACACACACACACACACACAGTACACNCACAGCACACACACACAGCATACACACACACACAGTACACACACACCTACACACACACANTACACACACACACAACACACACAAGCACACACACAGTTACACACACAGTACACACACACAGCACACACACAGCACACACACACAGTNCACACACACAGCACACACACAGTACACATACACACACACACACACACACACAGCACACNCACAGAGTACACACACACACACGTAGCACACACCACACACACAGNNCACACACACACGTAACACACACACACACACACAACACACACACACACACNGTACGCACTCAGTACACACACACAGTACACACACACAGNACACACACACAGTGCACACACACCACACCTACACCCCCTTGACCAGTACACACACACAGACACCACACACACACACAGTACACACACAGAGTACACACACAGACACACACTACACACACAGTACACACAGTAGTAGAGTCTTACACACACTCACCAGAGTGCGTGTACAGCATAATAACAACAAAATAACAACAAAATAACCTCCCCACTCATTCACTTCGCTCGCTCCAGGCCTACCCGCTCGTTCCACGAACCCTAGCGCCTTGCCTAGCGAGCCCGCCCTCGAAGTCAACGCACACTCGGTAGGGTGTACACCCTCAGTACACAAACTCAGTACACACACACAGTACACACACACAGTACACACACACACACACATACACACACACACACAGTAGCGAGCCCGCACTCGAAGTACACACACACAGTACACACACAGTNCACACACACAGCCTGTTACAACACAGACACACACTACACACACAGTACACACACACGAACACACTACACACACACAGCACACACGAAGTACACACACNGTACACACACACACCACACACACACTACACACAGTACAACACAGTACACACACACACAGTACACACACACACAGAGTACTCAGTACACACTACACACAGTACACACACACAGTACACACACACACTACAAACACACGACACACACACACTCNNACCGACACACACACCACACACNCACACACACNGNACACACACACACAGTACACACACACACACACACACAGTACACACACAGTACACACAGTAGTAGAGTCAGTATAGTATACACATTCACAGAGTGCGTACAGCATAACACACAAAATAACAACAAAATAACCACTCCACTCATTCACTTCGCTCGCTCCAGTACCCGCTCGTTCCCACGAAGCCTACCGCCTTGCCTAGCGAGCCTTCCCGCCGCCGCCGCCCCTGAGGGAGGCGACATGGCGTCTGCCGGGTCATCGACTTCAGGGACCCCAGACGGGAGTCGATGGCGGTGCTAGCAGCGTGTCGGCGTCGTTGGCGGCGAGGAGCCGAAGAAATTGACTCGTGAGGACTGGAGGAAAAAAAAAGAACTCGAAGAACAACGGAAACTCGGGAACGCTCCGGCGGAAGTTGACGAGGAGGGAGGTGAGAGCGGTAGGGGTGTAGGGAGGGTAGTCACTCTGTGGGGTAGACGCTCTGTGGGGTAGTCACCCTGGGGGTAGTCACTCTGTGGGGTAGTCACTCAGTGGGGAGACGCACAGTGGGGTAGTCACTCTGTGGGGTAGTCACTCAGTGGGGTAGACGCACAGTGGGGTAGTCACTCTGTGGGGTAGTCACTCTGTGGGGTAGACTCATGNGGTAGTCACCCTGTGGGTAGTCACTCTGTGGGTAGACGCTCTGTGGGTAGTCACTCTGTGGGTAGTCACTCTGTGGGTAGTCACTCTGTGGGGTAGTCGCTCTGTGGGATAGTCGCTTTGTGGGTAGTCACTCTGTGGGTAGTCACTCTGTGGGTAGTCACTCTGTGGGTAGTCACTCTGTGGGTAGTCACTCNGGGGTAGTGGGGTAGTCACCCTGTGGGGTAGTCACTCTGTGGGTAGTCACTCAGTGGGGTAGTCACTCTGTGGGGTAGTCACTCTGTGGGGTAGTCACTCTGTGGGGTAGACGCTCTGTGGGGTAGTCACTCTGGGGTAGACGCACAGTGGGGTAGTCACTCTGGGGTAGTCGCTCTGTGGGGTAGTCGCTCTGTGGGGTAGTCGCTCTGTGGGGTAGACGCTCTGTGGGGTAGTCACTCTGTGGGGTAGACGCTCTGTGGGGTAGTCACTCTGTGGGGTAGTCGCCCTGTGGGGTAGTCGCCCTGTGGGGTAGTCACTCTGTGGGGTAGTCACTCTGTGGGTAGTCACTCTGTGGGGTAGTCGCTCTGTGGGTAGTCGCTCTGTGGGGTAGTCGCTCTGTGGGGTAGTCGCTCTGTGGGGTAGTCACCCTGTGGGGTAGTCACTCTGGGGTAGACGCACAGTGGGGTAGTCACTCTGTGGGTAGTCACTCTGTGGGTAGTCACTCTGTGGGTAGTCACTCTGTGGGTAGTCACTCTGTGGGGTAGTCACCCTGTGGGGTAGTCACTCTGTGGGGTAGTGTAGGCACTGCTATTGGTGTGTTCGTGGAGTCTGCGTCTCTCTCCCCTGGTACGCAGGAGGTCGTGGGTTCCATCCCTGACACCACAGTGGCTAGGCAGATGTTGACTACCTCGCCTGGTACGCAGGAGGTCGTGGGTTCCATCCCTGACANCTNAGATGTTGACTACCTCGCCTGGTACACAGGAGGTCGTGGGTTCCATCCCTGACAGCTCAAAGATGTTGACTACCTCGCCTGGTCTACAGGAGGTCGTGGTTCCATCCCTGACAGCTGAGAGATGTTGACTACCTCGCCTGGTATACAGGAGGTCGTGGGTTCCATCCCTGACAGCTGAGAGATGTTGACTACCTCGCCTGGTCTACAGGAGGTCGTGGGTTCCATCCTGACCCTGACAGCTGAGAGATGTTGACTACCTCGCCTGGTCTACAGGAGGTCGTGGGTTCCATCCCTGACAGCTGAGAGATGTTGACTACCTCGCCTGGTCTACAGGAGGTCGTGGGTTCCATCCCTGAGAGATGTTGACTACCTCGCCTGGTCTACAGGAGGTCGTGGGTTCCATCCCTACACAGCTGGAGATGTTGACTACCTCGCCTGGTCTACAGGAGGTCGTGGGTTCATCCCTGACAGCTGAGAGATGTTGACTACCTCGCCTGGTCTACAGGAGGTCGTGGGTTCCATCCCTGACAGCTGAGAGATGTTGACTACCTCGCCTGGTCTACAGGAGGTCGTGGGTTCCATCCTGACAGCTGAGAGATGTTGACTACCTCGCCTGGTCTACAGGAGGTCGTGGGTTCCATCCCTGACAGCTGAGAGATGTTGACTACCTCACCTGGTCTACAGGAGGTCGTGGGTTCCATCCCTGAGAGATGTTGACTACCTCGCCTGGTCTACAGGAGGTCGTGGTTCCATNTCCTGACAGCTGAGAGATGTTGACTACCTCGCTGGTCTACAGGAGGTCGTGGGTTCCATCCCTGACAGCTGACAGATGTTGACTACCTTGCCTGGTCTACAGANGTCGTGGTTCCATCTCTGACCGCTCAAAGATGTTGACTACCTCGCTGGTCTACAGGATGTCGTAGATTTGACCCTAACGATGNCTGCTGCTGCTGTTGTGTTTGTGGCTGGTTCTCTCTCGTTCTGACCCCTNTCTCCTGGACGTCTGCCTCTCTCTCTCCGCGTCTCCCCTACAGAGACATCACCCGCACATCCCAGTCACTNGTCCGCCTTGGTNCTGACCCAGCAAGAGGNCGACACTCAAGNATCANCGGCCCCAGCCAAGCAGTACGAGTTCACGGACTGGNAGCCANTGGTTCCAAGGAGTCAATACTGAGTTGATCACTCACTCACTCACTCACCCACTCACCCAATCAGTAACTCACTCACCACTTACTCATAACTCACTCACTCACTCACCACTCACTCACTCATCACTCACCCACTCACTCACTCAATCAGTAACTCACTCACCCAATCATAACTCACTCAGTAACCCACTTACTCACTCACTCACTCACNCACTCCCTCAGTAACTCACCACCCACTCACTCACCCACTCACCCACTCACTCACTCAATCAGTAACTCACTCACCCACCCACTCACTCACCCACTCACTCACCCACTCACTCACCACTCACTCACCACTCACTCACTCACCCACTCATTCCCACCCACTCACTCACCACCCACCCACCACCACCACTCACCACCCACTCACTCACCACCCACTCACTCACCCACTCACTCACCCACCACCACTCACCAATCAGTAACTCACTCACTCACCCACTCACTCACCACCCACCCACTCACCCACTCACTCACCCACCCACCNACCACTCCCCACCACCCACCCACCCACCCACCCACTCAGAGGGCCCACCACTTACCCACTCACCCACTCACTCACTCACCACCCAGGAGCCCACTCACTCAGTAACTCACTCACTCACTCACCCACTCACCCACTCACTCACTTACTCACTCACTTACTCACTCACCCACTCACTCACTCACTCACCCACTCACTCATCACCAGGAGAAGGAGGAGCTTACTCACTCACCCACTCACTCACTCACTGACCCANCNCTCACTCACTCATAACCACTCACTCAGAGGGGCCCACTCACTCACTTACGACCTCACTCACCACTCACTCACCACCACCGACTACCACTCACCCACTCACCCACTCACTCACACCACTCACCCACTCAACTCACTCACTCACCACCACCGCTCACTCACTCACCCACTCACCCACTCACCCACTCACCCACTCANCACTCACCACCCGCTTACTCACTCACTCACCCACTCACTCACTCACCGACCCACTCACTCACTCACCCACTCACTCACTCACCCACTACTCACTCACCGCTTACTCACTCACTCACTCACTCACTTACTCACCCACTCATCCACTCACCCTGCGTGAGCTACACGGGGGACCTTTGTCTTTGTGTGGAACCTCCCCGCAGCAAACGGTCGCCACCAAGTTCCGCAAGGGAGCCTGCTGCAACTGCGGCGCCACCACTCACAAGAAGAAGGACTGCATGGAGGTGGGTGGGTGGTGAGTGAGTGGGTGGGTGGGTGGGTGGTGGGTGGGTGAGTGGTGGGTGGGTGGGTGAGTGAGTGAGTGAGCGAGCGGGTGGGTGAGTGAGTGGGTGGGTGGTGGGTGGGTGGGTGAGTGAGTGAGTGGGTGGGTGGGTGGTGGGTGGGTGGGTGGTGAGTGAGTGGGTGGGTGGGTGAGTGTGTGAGTGGTGGGTGGGTGAGTGGGTAGGTGAGTGGTGGGTGGGTGGGTGGGTGAGTGGGTGGGTGGGTGGGTGGGTGGGTGGGTGAGTGGGTTGGTTGGTGGGTGGGTGAGTGAGTGGGTGAGTGGGTTGGTGGGTGGTGGGTGGGTGGGTGAGTGANTGGTGGGTGGGTGAGTGGGTGGGTGAGTGAGCGAGTGAGCGGGTGAGTGGGTGGGTGAGTAGGTGAGTGAGTGGGTGAGTGAGTGAGTGGGTGGGTGGGTGGGTGAGTGAGTGAGTGAGTAAGCAGGTGAGTGAGTGAGTGGGTTACTGAGTGGCTGAGCGAGTGAGTGAGCAAGTGACAGACTGAGCGAGCGGGCGAGTGAGTGAGTGGCTGAGTGAGTGAGCGAGTGGTTGACTGAGCGAGCGGGTGAGCGAGTGGCTGAGTGAGCGAGCGAGCGGGCGACTAACCCGCCCACCCTCACGGCAGCGTCCGCGCCGCGTGGGTGCCCGTCACACGGGTGCCGACATCGCCCCGACGAGTTTGCCCAGTGGGTGGGTGAGCGAGTGGTTGAGCGAGTGAGTGAGTGGGTGGGTGAGCGAGCAAGTGGCTGAGTGAGTGAGCGAGCGAGTGCTGAGTGAGCGAGCGAGTGGCTGAGTGAGTGGCTGACTGAGTGAGCGAGTGCCTGACTGAGCGAGCGAGCGAGCGAGCAAGTGGCTGAGTGGGTGAGCGAGTGGCTGACTGAGCGAGCGGGTGAGTGGCTGAGTGGGTGAGCGAGTGGCTGACTGGGCGAGCGAGTGGCTGAGTGAGCGAGCGAGCGGGCGACTAACCCGCGCCACCCTCACGGCAGCGTCCGCGCCGCGTGGGTGCCCGGCACACGGGTGCCGACATCGCCCCGGACGAGTTTGCCCAGCCGACGCTCGCCTTTGACTTTGACGGCAAACGCGACCGCTGGAACGGATACGACCCCTCGGAGCACTCGCGCATCGTCCACGAGTACGCCAAGATCGACTCGGTGAGGATCGCCCACTCACTCGCTCACCAACTCACTCACTCACCAACTCACTCACTCACCAACTCGCTCACTCACCAACTCGCTCGCGCATCGTCCACGAGTACGCCAAGATCGACTCGGTGAGGCTCGCCCACTCACTCGCTCACCAACTCACTCGCTCGCTCAACAACTCGCTCGCGCATCGTCCACGAGTACGCCAAGATCGACTCGGTGAGGCTCGCCCACTCACCAACTCGCTCGCTCACCAACTCGCTCGCTCACTTACCAACTCACTCGCGCATCGTCCACGAGTACGCCAAGATCGACTCGGTGAGGCTCGCCACTCACTCGCTCACCAACTCACTCGCTCGCTCAACAACTCGCTCGCGCATCGTTCACGAGTACGCCAAGATCGACTCGGTGAGGCTCGCCCACTCACTCGCTCACCAACTCACTCGCTCGCTCAACAACTCGCTCGCGCATCGTCCACGAGTACGCCAAGATCGACTCGGTGAGGATCGCCCACTCACCAACTCGCTCGCTCACTTACAACTCACTCGCGCATCGTCCACGAGTACGCCAAGATCGACTCGGTGAGGATCGCCCANTCACTCGCTCACCAACTCACTCGCTCACCAACTCACTCGCTCGCTCAACAACTCGCTCGCGCATCGTTCACGAGTACGCCAAGATCGACTCGGTGAGGCTCGCCCACTCACTCGCTCACCAACTCACTCGCTCGCTCAACAACTCGCTCGCGCATCGTCCACGAGTATGCCAAGATCGACTCGGTGAGGATCGCTCACTCACTCGCTCACCAACTCACCAACTCACTCGCGCATCGTCCACGAGTACGCCAAGATCGACTCGGTGAGGATCGCCCACTCACTCACTCACCAACTCACTCGCTCACTCACCAACTCACTCGCGCATCGTCCACGAGTACGCCAAGATCGACTCGGTGAGGATCGCCCACTCACCAACTCGCTCGCCCACTCACCAACTCACTCGCGCATCGTCCACGAGTACGCCAAGATCGACTCGGTGAGGATCGCTCACTCACTCGCTCACCAACTCACCAACTCACTCGCGCATCGTCCACGAGTACGCCAAGATCGACTCGGTGAGGATCGCCCACTCACTCGCTCACCAACTCACTCGCGCATCGTCCACGAGTACGCCAAGATCGACTCGGTGAGGATCGCCCACTCACTCGCTCACCAACTCACTCGCGCATCGTCCACGAGTACGCCAAGATCGACTCGGTGAGGATCGCCCACTCACTCGCTCACCAACTCACTCGCGCATCGTCCACGAGTACGCCAAGATCGACTCGGTGAGGATCGCCCACTCACTCGCTCACCAACTCACTCGCGCATCGTCCACGAGTACGCCAAGATCGACTCGGTGAGGATCGCCCACTCACTCGCTCACCAACTCACTCGCGCATCGTCCACGAGTACGCCAAGATCGACTCGGTGAGGATCGCCCACTCACTCGCTCACCAACTCACTCGCGCATCGTCCACGAGTACGCCAAGATCGACTCGGTGAGGATCGCCCACTCACCAACTCGCTCGCTCACTCACCAACTCACTCACCCACTCACCAACTCACTCGCGCATCGTCCACGAGTACGCCAAGATCGACTCGGTGAGGCTCGCCCACTCACTCGCTCACCTACTCACTCACTCACCAACTCACTCACCAGCTCACTCACCAACTCACTCGCGCATCGTCCACGAGTACGCCAAGATCGACTCGGTGAGGCTCGCCCACTCACTCGCTCACCAACTCACTCACTCACTCACCAACTCACTCGCGCATCGTCCACGAGTACGCCAAGATCGACTCGGTGAGGATCGCCCACTCACCAACTCGCTCGCTCACTTACCAACTCACTCGCGCATCGTCCACGAGTACGCCAAGATCGACTCGGTGAGGATCGCCCACTCACTCGCTCACCAACTCACTCACCAACTCGCTCGCTCACTTACCAACTCGCTCGCGCATCGTCCACGAGTACGCCAAGATCGACTCGGTGAGGATCGCCCACTCACTCACTCACCAACTCACTCACTCACCAACTCACTCGCGCATCGTTCACGAGTACGCTAAGATCGACTCGGTGAGGATCGCCCACTCACTCGCTCACCAACTCACTCACCAACTCGCTCGCTCACTTACCAACTCGCTCGCGCATCGTCCACGAGTACGCCAAGATCGACTCGGTGAGGCTCGCCCACTCACTCGCTCACCAACTCACTCGCTCGCTCAACAACTCGCTCGCGCATCGTTCACGAGTACGCCAAGATCGACTCGGTGAGGATCGCTCACTCACCAACTCGCTCGCTCACTTACCAACTCACTCGCGCATCGTGCACGAGTACGCCAAGATCGACTCGGTGAGGCTCGCTCACTCACTCGCTCACCAACTCACCAACTCACTCGCGCATCGTCCACGAGTACGCCAAGATCGACTCGGTGAGGATCGCCCACTCACTCGCTCACCAACTCACCAACTCACTCGCGCATCGTCCACGAGTACGCCAAGATCGACTCGGTGAGGATCGCCCACTCACCAACTCGCTCGCTCACTCACCAACTCACTCACCAACTCACTCGCGCATCGTTCACGAGTACGCCAAGATCGACTCGGTGAGGATCGCCCACTCACTCGCTCACCAACTCACTCGCTTGCTCAACAACTCACTCGCTCACTCACCAACTCGCTCACCCACTCACTATCACCAACTCACTNCTCACCAGCAATCGTTCATTCACTGACTCNCTCAATCACTCACTCGCTCGATCACTCACTCACCGCCACTCGCTCACCACTCGCTCGCTCGCTCACTCGCTCACCANCTCGCTCGCTCACCAACTCGCTCACTCACCAACTCACTCACCAACTCACTCGCGCATCGTTCACGAGTACGCCAAGATCGACTCGGTGAGGATCGCCCACTCACCAACTCGCTCGCTCACCAACTCGC
>WFAB01003947.1:0-10935 GCA_018977245.1 Lethenteron camtschaticum
CGTGGTTACGTCTGCCATCTTGGTGGACATGTGCAGTACAGGCAACACAGTTCGCCAGCAGTTGCCGCTGTCAGGCGTCACCCGCGCGTTCCCGCAGTTGTGAGTCGCTGCTGCTGCTGCGGCGTCCTGGCGTTAGTCCCAAGCGGGTTGGCTGCGATGAAGCCGTGAAGACGCCGCACAGCGCCACTGCTGCTGTCACCGCGCCAGGCACTGCAGTTGTACCACGTGACCACACGGTGGCGCTACAGCACCATGTTGTTAAGGTATTTCAGCGAGTGTCCATGTTGGTTAGGTCATTTAGCGGTGTCCATGTTGGTTAGGTTATTTAGCGAGTGTCCATGTTGGTTAGGTTATTTAGCGAGTGTCCATGTTGGTTAGGTTATTTAGCGAGTGTCCATGATGGTTTGGTTACTTAGTGAGTGTCCATGTTGCTTAGGTTATTTAGCGAGTGTCCATGTTGGTTAGGTTATTTAGCGAGTGTCCATGTTGTTAGGTTATTTAGCGAGTGTCCATGTTGGTTAGATCATTTAGCGAGTGTCCATGTTGGTTAGGTTATTTAGCGAGTGTCATGTTGGTTAGGTTATTTAGCGAGTGTCCATGTTGGTTAGATCATTTAGCGAGTGTCTATGATGGTTAGGTTACTTAGTGAGTGTCCATGTTGGTTAGGTCATTTAGCGAGTGTCCATGTTGGTTAGGTTATTTAGCGAGTGTCCATGATGGTTAGGTTATTTAGCGAGTGTCCATGATGGTTAGGTTATTTAGCGAGTGTCCATGTTGGTTAAGTTATTTTAGCGAGTGTTCATGTTGGTTAGTATATTTAGCGAGTGTCCATGTTGGTGTGTATGTTGAACTTCTTTCACACCGTACATAGCCAACCATGGTCATCGGAGGTGCCGGGGAGGGACACCAAACTAAGCACGAAAGCAGTTCTAAAGAAAATATATTTTCAACTTAGATTTTAAAAATGCGTAGCTCCAGTCACTTCTTAATCTCGGAGGGAAGAACATTCCAGACGGCTGCAGAAGTGCATCTGAAAGCGTGCAATGCAGCGACCGTCTTTGTTCGATGACTTGCCAAAAGCTGCTACGAGGATGACCGGAGTTTGCGTGATGGTTGATGCTCTTTGATGATACCAGCAAGGTATTGGGGTTCACTTGTGGCCAGCGCTTTGTATGTGTAAAGTAGTCACTTGGCGGGAGACGACTTTGACGGGTAGCACACCTTTTTATTAACACCAAACTGTTACACGGGTGGCAACTGCCACATAACCCACGAGGTTCCCTGAGCTATACCCACACGGGCTCTCACGCCCGTAGCTTCTTGGAACACACCCGGCTGGGTTATTAGTCTCGACTCTGGGTCCCACAACCTGGTTCCACATGGACACCAGGCCCCGGGTCCCACAGCCTCGCCTCTGAGCCGCACAGGGTCCCGGCCCTTACAAGGACAGCGGGGCTAGGGGTCTCAGGGCCCTATCTCTTCAACTCCGTCTTCGATCTTCAGCTGGTAATAACTCCCCGAGTGCTCTCGCGCGTCCCCTTTATAGTCCTCCATGCGGACGTCGCTGAGAGCACCCACCCAAGTTGACCAATCACCCAGCGCGCTGCCCACGATCCTGTTTCCCATATCGTGTCTGCGTGCATAACCACGCACCCAGCGCCGCCCCGTGATCCATCACTGTCAGCGTGCGTCAACACCCCACACTCGATGTAGCCACGCCCGGCGCGCGCACACCCACACCTCCACCTTGTCAGCGCGCACCGCCACTACATCACCCCCTACCACATAGCTCGCAGCCGACCCGGCTGCTAATTTTTTTTTTTATTTCCCTCCCCAATTAGTGTGTGCCCCGTAACACCAACAACAATCACAACAACACAATAAGAACTCCGCCATCCATAAGCAGAGCATATCACCGCAACAATATGTACAAGCGGCGAGCGACAACAATAAACGTATATACAAAAATGACTCGTGCAGCGTCCCTTCATTTCTGACCACCGCTTGAACGGGGCAATGTACCGGGCAGAAGGGGAACGTGGCGCCGAGCCGCAATCTCGGCCCCCCCCCTCAGGAAAAGTGGCTAGTCTTAGCACGAGTCCGCCTGGCCGGTCCGTCGTACGGAGCCAGACGCGGTTCACCGTCCGGTGGCGCCGGCAGTCCAGGGAGGCACGGGGCAGGTATTGTAGATCCGTGCGCGCCTCGGGATTCCGGCTCTCGGTGGTCAGCCGCCGTCAGGTCCGTGACACCTGGGAGTAGGTCAGGCGGAGATACGTGAGGATCAGACTGCGACACCTCCCACCCCGAGCCGAAGGCCCATCACACGCTCGGTCGTTACGGCACACAGGGAGGTCATGGGTTTCCGCGAAAGGTTTCAGCCGGGAGGGGTGTACGTACCAACGGCGTTTTCCCCATTTAATCTGGATACACTGGGGTCGCGCAATACGCACGATTTCCACAGGTCCACTCCATGGTCTCAACAACTTAGGGGACGTGGCCAACGGTGCATGTGGGCAATGCAGCCAGGCCTTATCGCCTGTTTTACAATCGTGCGTATACACTTTCCGTTCATGCAACCTTTCGTTAGCGACCTGGCGCGACCTCGAATTCAACCTTGCAGCCTCTCGCACTTCAGCCAGCTTGGCGATATTAAATTTGATGTGGTTGGCCAATTTGGATTTCGCACGTGGCTGGGAAATCCCCAGTTGGACATCCATAGGCGGATCAGCCTCCCGCCATACATGAGAAAAAATGGGGAAAACCCCGTTGCCGCATGGGGGGCCATACGATAGGCCGCGAGTACCCCGGGTACCTGTAAGTCCCAATCAACCTGATTGTTGCAGACCTGTTGGCACAGCATAGAAGTAATCGTTCTGTTTAGACGTTCAACCATTCCATCAGTCTGCGGGTGGTACGGGGAGGTACGCACTTTTTTTGTACCCAACAGGTCACACACCTCGCGCAACAAAACGCTCGAAAAATGCTTTCCTTGGTCCGTCAGCAAGCGTTCTGGGGCGCCTTTGTCCAAAACATAGCCCTGGACAAAGGCGTCCGCCACCGCCGCAGCCGACTGGTTGGCGAGTAGCCACGCCATAGGCCATCGGGTGAAGTATTCTACGCCGACCAGCAGGTATTTGTTACCCCTAGGTGTAGCGGGAAAGGGCCCCAAAATGTCGAGCGCAACCAATTCGTTCGTGCGCGAAACCTGAAAGGATTGCAGCGGTGGATTAGCCGCTATCTGTGGTGGTTTCCTTCGAGCGCACCCCACACATCCCTTGAGGATGTTCTCCACGTCGCTCCCATACCCGGTTGTTGTCTGCTAGGGTTGTTGTCTGCTAGGGTTGTTGTCTGCTAGGGTTGTTGTCTGCTAGGGTTGTTGTCTGCTAGGGTTGTTGTCTGCTAGGGTTGTTGTCTGCTAGGGTTGTTGTCTGCTAGGGTTAATAATAATAGTCCCGTTGGAGTAGGGCAAGCGTTTTGTGAAATCCCAAATGCATGAGGCGTTCGTGAGCAGCCAGAACGACCCTACCCCGTAAAGCAGATGGCACAACGAGCGTATGGCGCCGGGACATATTGTCCCACTTCATCAGGAGGCCCTGTCTGACCACCCACGAACTGACCCGCGTCTCCCCCCCCTCGGGAGCCTCCGCCTTCCGCCGCAGCGTGAGTAGGGAGCTGTCGGCCATTTGGAGACGGCCCTACTCGATAAGAGGTAACGCGAGTAACGAGTCCCCGCCGTGGGAGCGGCGGGCAAAACGACCTCTGGAGCATCAGTGGCGGCGAGCAAAACTCCCGCGCGAGCGGCGACAGGGGTTTACACCGCGCCGATCCCAGAAAACACGCGCATTCCGAGCGAGGCGGCAATCGCGACAAGGCATCCGCATTCGAGTGCCGCAATCCCTTTCGGTAAATCGTCGTGAACTGGTAGTCTTGTAGGACCTCCAGCCATCGGGACAATTGGCCGGAGGGTTGCGCCACCCGCATTGCGTATTGGAGAGCCGCGTGGTCCGTACGAACAGTAAAATGACGTCCGTAGAGATACGGTCTGAATTGCTGTATAAAAAAAACGACACCGGCAGGCAGCAACCCCCGGCAGGCAGCAACCCCCAGCAGGCAGCAACCCCCGGCAGGCAGCAACCCCCGGCAGGCAGCAACCCCCGGCAGGCAGCAACCCCCGGCAGGCAGCAACCCCCGGCAGGCAGCAACCCCCGGCAGGCAGCAACCCCCGGCAGGCAGCAACCCCCGGCAGCAGGCAGCAACCCCCGGCCGGCAGCAACCCCCGGCGGCAGCAACCCCCGGCCGGCAGCAACCCCCGGCCGGCAGCAACCCCCGGCCGGCAGCAACCCCGGCCGGCAGCAACCCCCGGCCGGCAGCAACCCCCGGCCGGCAGCAACCCCCGGCCGGCAGCAACCCCCGGCGCAGCACCCCGGCGGCAGCAACCCCCGGCGGCAGCAACCCCCGGCCGGCAGCAACCCCCGGCCGGCAGCAACCCCCGGCCGGCAGCAACCCCCGGCCGGCAGCAACCCCCGCGGCCGGCGCAGCAACCCCCCGGCCGGCAGCAACCCCCGGCCGGCAGCAACCCCCGGCCGCAGCAACCCCCGGCCAGGCCAGCAACCCCCGCGGCCCGGACAGCAACCCCCGGCGCACCCGGCCGACAGCAACCCCCGGCCGACAGCAACCCCCGGCCGACAGCAACCCCCGGCCGACAGCAACCCCCGGCCGACAGCAACCCCCGGCCGACAGCAACCCGCCGGGCCGACAGCAACCCCCCGGCCGACAGCAACCCCGGCCGACAGCAACCCCCGGCCGACAGCAACCCCCGGCCGACAGCAACCCCCGGCCGACAGACAACCCCCGGCCGACAACAACCCCGAGCCGACAACAACCCGAGCCGACAACAACCCGAGCCGACAACAACCCGAGCCGACAACAACCCGAGCCGACAACAACCCGAGCCGACAACAAGCCCGAGCCGACAACAAGCCGAGCCGACAACAACCCGAGCCGACAACAAGCCGAGCCGACACACGTGCACGCACGTGCACACACGTGCACACACGTGCACCCACGTGCACACACGTGCACACACGTGTGCACACACGAGCACGCACGCGCATGCACGCACGCGCACACACGTGCACGCACGCGCACACACGTGCACACACGTGCACACACGTGCACGCACGTGCACACACGCGCACGCACGCACGCACGCGCACGCACGCGCACGCACGCGCACGCACGTGCACCACGTGCACCCACGTGCACGCACGCCGTGCACCCACGTGCACGCGCGTGCACGCACCGTGCACGCCACGTGCACCGCACGTGCACCCCACGCGCACGCACGTGCACGCACGTGCATGCACGTGCACGCACGTGCACACACGTGCACGCACGTGCACACACGTGCACCCACGTGCACACACGTGCACACACGCGTGCACACACGTGCACGCGTGTGTACACACGCGCACGCACGCGCACGCACGCGCACGCGCGTGCACGCACACGCACGCGCACGCACGTGCACGCACGTGCACCCGCGTGCACACGCGTGCACACACGTGCACGCGTTTGCACGCACGCGCACGCACGCGCACGCACGCGCACGCACACACGTGCACGCGCACGCACACATGTGCACGCACGTGCACACACGCGCACGCACGCGCATGCACGTGCATGCACGCGCACGCACGCGCACGCACGTGCACAGACGTGCACACACGTGCACGTGCGTGTGCACGCACGTGCACACACGTGCACGCACGTGGACGCACGTGCACGCATGTGCACGCACGTGCACGCACGTGCACGCACGCGCACGCACGCGCACGCACGTGCACGCGCGTGCACCCACGCGCACGCGCGTGCACCCACGCGCACGCACGTGCACGCACGCGCACGCACGTTCACGCACGTGCACACACGTGCACACACGTGCACGCACGCGCACACACGTGTGCACACACGTGCACACACGTGCACGCGTGTGCACACACGTGCACACACGTGCACGCACGTGCACGCACGTGACGCACGTGCACACACGTGCACGCACGTGGACGCACGTGCACACACGTGCACGCACGTGCACACACGTGCACGCACGTGCACACGCGCTCACGCACGCGCACGCACGCGCACGCGCGTGCACGCACGTGCACGCACGTGCACACACGTGCACACACGTGCACCCACGTGCACACACGTGCACACACGTGTGCACACACGAGCACGCACGCGCATGCACGCACGCGCACGCACGCGCACGCACGTGCACGCACGTGCACGCGCACGCACGCGCACGCACGTGCACGCACGTGCACGCACGTGCACACACGTGCACCCACGTGCACACACGTGCACACACGCGTGCACACACGTGCACGCGTACACACGCGCACGCACGCGCACGCGCACGCGCGTGCACGCGCACGCACGCACACACGTGCACGCACGTGGACGCACGTGCACACACGTGCACGCACGTGCACACACGTGCACGCACGTGCACACGCGTCACGCACGCGCACGCACGCACGCGCGCGCACGCGCACTCACGCGCACGCACGTGCACGCGCGTGCACCCACGTGCACACACGTGCACCCACGTGCACACACGTGCACACACGTGTGCACACACGAGCACGCACGCGCATGCACGCACGCGCACACACGTGCACACACGTGCACGCACGTGCACACACGTGCACACACGTGCACCCACGTGCACACACGTGCACACACGTGTGCACACACGAGCACGCACGCGCATGCACGCACGCGCACACACGTGCACACACGTGCACACACGTGCACGCACGTGCACACACGCGCACGCGCGCACGCACGCGCACGCACGCGCACGCACGCGCACGCACCACGTGCACGCACGCGCACCCACGTGCACGCGCGTGCACCCACGTGCACGCACGTGCACGCACGTGCAGCGCACGAGCACGCACGTGCACGCACGCGCACGCACGTGCACGCACGCGCACGCACGTGCACGGCACGTGCACGCACGTGCACGCACGTGCACGCACGTGCACGCACGCGCACGCACGGCACCACGCACGCACGCGCACGCACACACGTGCACGCGCACGCACACACGTGCACGCACGTGCACGCACGTGCACACACGTGCACCCACGTGCACGCACGCGCACGCACGCGCACGCACGCGCACGCACACACGCGCACGCACACACGTGCACACACGTGCACACGCGTGCACACACGTGCACACGCGTGCACACACGTGCACACGCGTGCACGCACGTGCGCGCGCGTGCACGCACGCACACGCACGCGCACGCACGCGCACACACGTGCACGCGCACGCACGCACGTGCACACACGTGCACACACGTGCACGCATGTGCACGCACGTGCACGCACGTGCACGTGTGTGCACACACGTGCACAGACGTGCACACACGCGCACGCACGCGCACGCGCACGCACGCACGCGCACGCACACACGTGCACGCGCACGCACACACGTGCACACACGTGAACACGCGTGCACATACGTGCACCCACGTGTGCACACACGTGAACGCGCACGCACACACGTGCACGCACGTGCACGCACGTGCACACACGTGCACCCACGTGCACACGCGTGCACGCATGTGCACAGACGTGCACACACGCGCACGCACGCGCACGCGCACGCACGCGCACGAAGGCGCACGCACGCGCACGCACGCGCACGAAGCGCACGCACGCGCACGCACGGCACGCACGCGCACGCACGGCACGCACGCGCACGCACACACGTGCACGCGCACGCACACACGTGCACACACGTGAACACGCGTGCACATACGTGCACCCACGTGTGCACACGCGTGCACGTGCACGCGCGCGCACGCACGCACGCGCACGCACGCACGTGCACGCGTGCGTGCGCAGGCATGCGCGTGCGCGCGCGTGCACGTGTGTGCGCACACGTGCACACACGTGCACACACGTGCACGCGTGTGCACGCACGCGCACGCACGCGCACGCACGCGCACGCACGAGCACGCACGTGCACAGACGTGCACACACGTGCACGCGTGTGCAAACACGTGCACGCACGTGCACGCACGTGCACGCACGTGCACGCACGTGCACACGCGTGCACCCACGTGTACATGCGTGCACGCACGTGCACGCGTGTGCACGCACGTGCACGCACGCGCACGCACGCGCACGCACGCGCACGCACGCGCACGCACACACGCGCACGCACACACGTGCACGCGCACGCACACACGTGCACGCACGTGCACGCACGTGCACACACGTGCACCCACGTGCACACGCGCGCACGCACGCGCACGCACGCGCACGCACGCGCGCACACACGCGCACGCACACACGTGCACGCGCACGCACACACGTGCACGCGCACGCACACACGTGCGCACGTGCACGCACGTGCACACACGTGCACCCACGTGCACACGCGTGCACGCGTGTGCACGCACGCGCACGCACGCGCACGCACGCGCACGCACGCGCGCGCACGCACGCACACACGTGCACGCGCACGCACACACGTGCACACGCGCACACGTGCACGCACGTGCACGCACGTGCACGCACGTGCACGCACGTGCACGTGTGTGCACACACGTGCACAGACGTGCACACACGCGCACGCACGCGCACGCTGTTGTATCCTAACCCTTCTTCCATAATTGAGATTAATAATATTTGATGATTTTTATATATTATCTTTTTACTTGTTTTTTTAATGAGTGAAACACACCAAAGCGCACCAAACTGCAAAACACCAGGTGTTGTTAAGTAATGAACGAGAGGAGGGCTAGGATGACAGAATTGCAACCTTGCTTCAAGGCAAAGGCAGTGAAAGGAAGCAGAGGCGCCTTTGTCTAAGTCATAACCACAGAAAGCCAGGAATCATCACTGATTGTGTGTTAGGGATTCCGAGCTAATTAGAACACGTGCACACAGAAAGGGAGGTAGAAGCACGCCTTGTTCTCCTGCAGCTGAGGAAACAAAGATAAACCCAAAAAGGCCTTGGACCTGAAATTAAGAATAACATTCCCAGAGCAGAAGGTTGACGAGGGAAGGAAATTAAGAGCACGGCGGCAGACAAAAACCAGAACTGACTCCAAGGTTCAACCCGCCCTCACCTCAGGAGCGACGGAAATTAATGAGGCCTTGAACAACGGCCAGCTGGACGGCAACAACAACGGCGAGCAGAGATAGGGTGGGGCAAAGACTGCGGGGCTATGAAATACAACTTCGTGTCAGTAAAGCTCTGACAAACAAGTTAAGTTAAAGACATCACAATACATAATATCTACATAACATCAATGTTAACGCTATTCACCGTAAACTAAAGTAAAACTTATGAAAAGCCAGGATAACGGGATGAATCACCACCAGGTCGAATATAATACATAATAAAAAAAAACGATGTTAAACCCAGGGTCGGAGAGAAAGGGAGATCCCGGCCGTCTTTGTATCCCCGCAGAGCGGGATAGGAGTGTGTATACGCTCGGGGAAACACCTCCACTTGAGTCAAGCACCACGATGGAAACGACAGACCTTAGGTTACATACAGAATCATAACTGTGAAATAGTAAGGGACAAATGTTAACTTAAAACTTTTTGACCATTTCTTTGTGCGCCGGGTCGGAGAGAGCGTTGCCCCTCCCTCCAGGTGGTGCGAACAAAGACGCCTATGAGACATTTGTAACGTCTGTGTTTTGGGTTCATGAAGAAGGCCAGACAGAGAGACGACCTCGAGGCAATTTGTAACATCTGATTGTTTGCTCGTGGGTTTATGGAGGGAGTGTGACAACGGAATATATCGTGGGTGATGCACACAAGGACATACGGACGTACGGACACACACATGGACACACCTGCCTACGGACAGATCCTGACACAGCAAAATCGAAAGAAGTCCCGCCTTGTGGGCGGGATCCAGGGGGATTTTTCGGCATAAAGTAAAGGATCCTGAGCATTGGAAACCAGTGCGACGGGAGGGTCGACTCAGGAGCGAGTGCGACCAGTGGGTCCACTCAGGAGTGCGACCAGTGGGTCCACTCAGGAGTGCGACCAGCGGGTCCACTCAGGAGTGCGACCAGCGGGTCGACTCAGGAGCGAGGGCGACCAGCGGGTCGACCCAGGAGTGAGCTGCGACCAGCGGGTCGGCTCGACTCATCTTCAGCTCGTCAACCTCTGCCGAGCCGGAGGTCTCTGCTGCCGCCGGAGTGGTGAGCGTCGCGGTTTGGCGACGATCCAGCGCTGCACGCTGCGAGCGAGTTGTGGGCGTCACCTACCGACCGGGTTCCGAACTGCGACAGCGTATCAACAGCCATCCGAACCAGTTCGCCACGGTGACAGGGGATCGACTGATACGTATGACGCGCACCGCCCCCTCACCACACGACCACCAGGCGTCTGTTTGACCTAAAGAATCGACTCCGAACACTGACTATTCAAGACAACTCTTACCACTCAAAAAACACTCGAACCCATAAGCCATCCGTGGCTGGAAAGCATCACAACGAGACCGAGTGATGGCCCTCCGTCTCTTATAAGAGTATTCTTAATTTTTATCTTTAATATTTAGTGGGCTGTACTCTTAATCGCATAAATTCCCAACAGATCCATCAATACGAACTGATTCTTGGCACCTCCTTCCGCCGAGCCACGCTCACGTGGGGAGTGGTGGCCCACCGGACCCTTATCAGGTGATCTGGTCCCCAATTAGTAAACTTGGTATAAGATAACGAGCTTCGGAAAAGGAGCACCGTCGCAGGCCCTTACTCCGAGCCGTTCTGTTGTCAGATAACCTGCCGATGTATCTGTTGAGATTGGTGCCTTTAAGAATAATAACTGTTTTTGATTGTGTTTTTTTTTTATCGCCGTATAATCTTTCAAGTATCTTTCAGTCAT
>WFAB01003948.1:0-10931 GCA_018977245.1 Lethenteron camtschaticum
AGACACACAGAGTGAGACAGGAGACCACACAGAGACACACAGAGGACAGTGAGATAGAGACACACAGAGACACGCAGAGTGAGACACACAGAGACACACAGAGACACACACAGAGACACAGAGACACACAGAGACACACACAGATACACAGAGACACAGAGACACACAGAGACACACAGAGACAGTGAGATAGAGACACACAGAGACACGCAGAGTGAGACACACAGAGACACACAGAGACACACAGAGACACACACAGAGACACACATAGACACACACACAGAGACACACAGAGACACACAGAGTGAGACAGAGACACACAGAGACACACAGAGACAGTGAGATAGAGACACACAGAGACACACAGAGACACAGAGAGACACACAGAGACACACAGAGACACAGAGACACACAGAGACACACAGAGACACACAGATACACAGAGACACAGAGACACACAGAGGCACACACAGACACACAGAGACACAGAGACACACAGAGACACACACAGAGACACAGAGACACACAGAGACTCACAGAGACATACACAGACACAGAGAGACATACACAGACACACAGAGACACACACAGAGTGAGACACACAGGGTGAGACAGAGACACGGACACGGGACAGGAGAGACGGAGACGCAGCACGCGGAGACACAGAGAGGGCTGTGTCCATCGGCTGTCTCTGTGTGTCCCACCCAGCTGTGAGACAGAGACACAGAGACAGAGAGAGACACACAGAGACACACAGATACACACAGAGTGAGACACACAGAGTGAGACAGAGACACACAGAGACACACAGAGACACACAGCGTGACACACACAGAGACACACAGAGACACACAGAGACTCACAGAGACACACAGAGACACACAGAGACTCACAGAGACACACAGAGACACACAGAGACACACAGAGACTCACAGAGACACACACAGAGACACGCAGAGACACACAGAGTGAGACACAGAGTGATACAGAGACACACAGACACACAGAGACACACAGAGACACACAGAGACTCACAGAGACACACAGAGACACACACAGAGACACACAGAGACACACAGAGACACACACAGAGACACACAGAGACACACACAGACACACAGAGACACACAGAGAGAGACACACAGAGACACACACAGAGACACACAGAGACACACACAGAGACTCACAGAGACACACAGAGATACACAGAGACACACACAGAGACTCACAGAGACACAGAGTGTGAGACACAGAGTGAGACACACAGAGAGTGAGACACACAGAGACACACAGAGACACACAGAGACTCACAGAGACACACAAAGACACACAGAGACACACAAAGTGTCTCAGTAGTGGGGGGGTAACCCGCTGGGTCTGTCACGTGACCTCCTGTTAGCGAGCACTTTTGACACTCCACGTGGCCTCAACGTGCACCTAGCCTGGCACCGTGCAACGTTTGAACGCTTCTCTGCGGAGGAGGAAAGGCTGCCGATTGCTCTGTCGGGAGCTGGACCGGTACCGCCTGGATCTCTGTGCAGAGGAGAGGCTGCCACTCCTCTGTCGGGAGTTGGACCGGTACCGTCTGGATCTCTGTGTGGTATACAGGAGGTCTGTGGACTGGTTCTGCTGTATTTGTGGAGGAGAGGCTGCCAATACTCTGTCGAGAGCTAGATTGATACCGCATGGATCTCTACGGTATTCAGGAAATCCGGTGGACTGATTCTGGTGTGGGTAAGAAAGGCTGCCGATTGCTCTGTCGGGAGCTGGACCGGTACCGTCTGGATCTCTGTGGCTTTCAGGATGTGTGCTGGACTGGTTTTGGTGTTTGTGTGTGGAGGGGAGGCTGCCACTCCTCTGTCAGGAGCTAGATTGATACCGTCTGGATCTCTACGGTATTCAGGAGATCCGGTGGACTGATTCTGGTGTGGGTAAGAAAGGCTGCCACTCCTCTGTCGGGAGCTGGAGAAGTACCGTCTGGATCTCTGTGCAGAGGAGAGGCTGCCACTCATCTGTCGGGAGCTGGACCGGTACTGCCTGGATCTCTGTGGTATACAGGAGATCTGTGGACTGGTTCTGCTGTATTTGTGTAGGAGAGGCTACCACTCCTCTGTCAGGAGCTGGACCGGTACCGTCTGGACCTCTGCGGTATTCAGGAAATCCGGTGGACTGATTCTGGTGTGGTTAGGAGAGAAGCTGCCACTCCTCTGTCAGGAGCTGGATTGGTTACCCCTGGACCTCTGCCGTCTTCAAGAAATCCGGTGGACTGATTCTGGTGTGGGTAAGAAAGGCTGCCGATTGCTCTGTCGGGAGCTGGACCGGTACCATCTGGATCTCTGTGGCTTTCAGGATGTCTGGTTCTGCTGTATTTATGTAGGAGAGGCTGCCACTCCTCTGTCAGGAGCTGGACCGGTACCGTCTAGATCTCTGTGGCTTTCAGGATGTCTGCTGGACTAGTTATGGTGTGTGTGTGGAGGGGAGGCTGCCACTCCTCTGTCAGGAGCTGGACCGGTACCGCCTGGATCTCTGTGGCTTTCAGGATGTCTGCTGGACTGGTTATGGTGTGTGTGTGGAGGGGAGGCTGCCACTCCTCTGTCAGGAGCTAGATTGATACCGCCTGGACCTCTGCAGTATACAGGAGGTCTGTGGACTGGTTCTGCTGTATTTGTGGAGGAGAGGCTGCCAATACTCTGTCGGGAGCTGGACCGGTACCGCCTGGTGATTGCTGGTGGTTGTGGTAGCGATGGTTGTTGTTGCGGTGGTTGTTGCGGTGGTTGTTGCGGTGGTTGTGGCTGGTGGTTGTGGTAGCGGTTGTGGTAGCGGTTGTTGTTGCGGTGGTTGTTGCGGTGGTTGTGGTAGCGGTTGTTGTTGCGGTGGTTGTTGCGGTGGTTGTGGTAGCGGTTGTTGTTGCGGTGGTTGCGGTGGTTGTGGCTGGTGGTTGTGGTAGCGGTTGTTGTTGCGGGTGGTTGCGGTGGTTGTGGCTGGTGGTTGTTGTGGTGGTTGTTGCGGTGGTTGTGGCTGGTGGTTGTTGCAGTTGTTGTGGTTGTTGTTGTGGTGGTTGTTGCGGTGGTTGTGGCTGGTGGTTGTTGTTGCGGTGGTTGTGGTGCTTGTGGTAGCGGTTGTTGTTGCGGTGGTTGCGGCTGGTTGTGGCTGGTGGTTGTGGTAGCGGTTGTTGTAGCGATTGTTGTGGCGGTTGTTGCGGTGGTTGTTACAGTTGTTGTTGCGGTTGTTGCGGTTGTTGTGGTTGCTGCTACCTTGATGGTGGCGAGTTCGCGTAGATCGACCTCCCCACGTAGATGGACGCCGCACTCGGAGCGAACTCTCCACCTGTCCACGTCTAGACCCACTCCCACCTCAACAACAACAACAACAACAACCACAACCACCACTACAACCGCCAACACCACTCCCACCTCAACGACAACCACTACCACTCTCACCTCAACAACAACAACAACCACAACCACCACTACAACCGCCAACACCACTCTCACCTCAACAACAACAACAACAACAACCACAACCACCACTACAACCGCCAACACCACTCCAACCTCAACAACTACCACTACCACCACAACCATCACCACCACCTCAACAACAACAACAACCACAACCACCACTACAACCGCCAACACCACTCTCACCTCAACAACAACAACAACCACAACCACCACTACAACCGCCAACACCACTCCAACCTCAACGACAACCACTACCACCACAACCACCACTACCACTCCCACCTCAACAACAACCACAACCACCAACAACCACCACCACTACCACTACCACCTCAACAACAACCACCACCACTACCACCTCAACAACCACCACCACCACTCCCACCTCAACAACAACAACAACAACAACCACAACCACCACTACAACCGCCAACACCACTCCAACCTCAACAACTACCACTACCACCACAACCATCACCACCACCTCAACAACAACAACAACAACCACAACCACCACTACAACCGCCAACACCACTCTCACCTCAACAACAACAACAACCACAACCACCACTACAACCGCCAACACCACTCCAACCTCAACAACTACCACTACCACCACAACCATCACCACCACCTCAACAACAACAACAACCACAACCACCACTACAACCGCCAACACCACTCTCACCTCAACAACAACAACAACCACAACCACCACTACAACCGCCAACACCACTCCAACCTCAACGACAACCACTACCACCACAACCACCACCACTACCACTCCCACCTCAACAACAACCACAACCACCAACAACCACCACCACTACCACTACCACCTCAACAACAACCACCACCACTACCACCTCAACAACCACCACCACCACTCCCACCTCAACAACAACAACAACCACCACTACAACCACCACCACCACTCCCGCCTCAACAACAACCACAACCACCACCACCACAACCACCACCACCACGGTGACATCACCACGGGGCCTGTGCCAGGCTAGGTGCACCAGGAGGAGGTCACGTGACAGACCCAGTAGCTGTACCACCCCTTACTGTACCAGGCTAGGTGCACCAGGAGGTCACGTGACAGACCCACCAGCTGTACCACCCCCTACTGTGCCAGGCTAGGTGCACCAGGAGGTCACGTGACAGACCCAGTAACTGTACCACCCCTACTGTACCAGGCTAGGTGCACCAGGAGGTCACGTGACAGACCCACCACCTGTGCCCCCTACTGTGCCAACTTGCTGTGCTTTAGCCACCCGGCGCTCCGCTCGTTGTTGTGAGCGTCGCTCCTCCGCCCTCCGTTGTTGTTGGAGGGCGACTGCCTCCAACTGCCCAGTAGCCTCACTGTGCACCTAGCCTGGCACTGCCCAGTAGCATCAAGGTGCACTTAGCCTGGCACTGCCCAGTAGTAGCGTCCTTCACGAGCCTCCTCCATAGAGGCCGATCTTGACACCGCTGGTACCGGTCATCGGCAAGTCCACTCAGCTCCACGTCCTCCTGTACCACATCACTCCATCTCTTCTCTAGCCCGTGTCACTCACACACTCACCCACTCACTCACCCACTCACTCACCCACTCACTCACCCACTCATTCACTCACCCATCACTCCATCTCTTCTCTAGCCCGTGTCACTCATTCACCCACTCACTCACCCACTCACTCACCCACTCACTCACCCACTCATTCACTCACCCATCACTCCATCTCTTCTCTAGCCCGTGTCACTCATTCACCCACTCACTCACCCACTCACTCACCCACTCACTCACCCACTCATTCACTCACCCATCACTCCATCTCTTCTCTAGCCCGTGTCACTCATTCACCCACTCACTCACCCACTCACTCACCCACTCACTCACCCACTCATTCACTCACCCATCACTCCATCTCTTCTCTAGCCCGTGTCACTCATTCACCCACTCACTCACCCACTCACTCACCCACTCACTCACCACTCACTCACCCACTCATTCACTCACCCATCACTCCATCTCTTCTCTAGCCCGTGTCACTCATTCACCCACTCACTCACCCACTCACTCACCCACTCACTCACCCACTCATTCACTCACCCATCACTCCATCTCTTCTCTAGCCCGTGTCACTCATTCACCCACTCACTCACCCACTCACTCACCCACTCACTCACCCACTCATTCACTCACCCATCACTCCATCTCTTCTCTAGCCCGTGTCACTCATTCACCCACTCACTCACCCACTCACTCACCCACTCACTCACCCACTCATTCACTCACCCATCACTCCATCTCTTCTCTAGCCCGTGTCACTCATTCACCCACTCACTCACCCACTCACTCACCCACTCACCCACTCACTCACCCACTCATTCACTCACCCATCACTCCATCTCTTCTCTAGCCCGTGTCACTCACTCACCCACTCACTCACCCACTCACTCACCCACTCACTCACCCACTCATTCACTCACCCATCACTCCATCTCTTCTCTAGCCCGTGTCACTCACTCACCCACTCACTCACCCACTCACTCACCCACTCACTCACTCACCCATCACTCCTTCTCTTCTCTAGCCCGTGTCACTCATTCACCCACTCACTCACCCACTCACTCACCCACTCACTCACCCACTCATTCACTCACCCATCACTCCATCTCTTCTCTAGCCCGTGTCACTCACTCACCCACTCACTCACCCACTCACTCACCCACTCACTCACCCACTCACTCACCCACTCATTCACTCACCCATCACTCCATCTCTTCTCTAGCCCGTGTCACTCACTCACCCACTCACTCACCCACTCACTCACCCACTCACTCACCCACTCACTCACCCATTCATTCACTCACCCATCACTCCATCTCTTCTCTAGCCCGTGTCACTCACTCACCCACTCACTCACCCACTCACTCACCCACTCACCCACTCACTCACCCACTCATTCACTCACCCATCACTCCATCTCTTCTCTAGCCCGTGTCACTCACTCACCCACTCACTCACCCACTCACTCACCCACTCACTCACCCACCCACGCACTCACCCACTCACCCATCACTCCATCTCTTCTCTAGCCCGTGCCGCGCCCGTTTAGCCCCCTCGATCCGGCCGAACAAAAGCTGTTTGGGCATGCGGTGGCTGGGCATGCGGGCTACATGACCCAGCCAACGCAGCCTTGCCTGCCGGAGGAGCTCACCGATGGGACTTTGCCCAGATCTTTCTAGGATTTGTGAGCTTCTCACACAATCCAGCCTGGTTAAACCCAGGATGGATCGTAGGCAGGCCAGCCTAAATGTTTCCACATTTCGCAAGCGTAGAGAAGGGAGGGAATGACCGTGGCCGAGAAGACCTGAAGCTTCGTGCGGAGCGACAGACCAGGTAGCTTCCACACAGCGTTACGCAACCGATGAAAAGATATTGCCGCTCGATTGATTCGGAGTGAGACCTCTGCTGTTAAACCAGAGCCGGTCATGAGCACACTGCCCAGGTATGGGAAACTCTCCACTCTCTCCACAACTGTCCAGATCTTTGGATGCGCCGATGCCGGAACAGCGTGTTGGTAATTACAAGCCCATGGGCTGCACAAAAATCTAGCAGCCTCCTACCGTTGTTATTGAGCTGATCTGGCCCATGCCTTCCAATCACTCCAGACCAGGTGCCAGCATCATGACCAACTCGGGCATTGAAGTCACCCAACAAGATGACTCTATCCCGAGTGGCCACTTTAGCCAGCACCTGTGACAGGAGGTCATAGAAGGCGTCCGACTCATCGGCTTTGCCTGCATCCCTCCACGGATGTTCATCTTCGGTGGGGGCATAAGTAACCACGACCACCACTCCTCGCCTCCGGTTGATGGGAAGGCGAGCCCAAAGTATCCTGGGACTTACAGCTTCCCACACCTCACCGCCACGCTCCCACGCCCCCTTCATTCTTGTGTTCAGAAGAAGAGCCACTCCCTGTTTGTTTGGCAGTCTCCTGCCCCGAGTAGAGGACTGTCCACCCCTCATGGTGGCAGGAGCCAGAGCCGGTCCACCGGACCTCCTGAATGCCGCAGAGATCCAGACGGTACCGGTCCAGCTCCCGACAGAGGAGTGGCAGCCTCTCCTCCACCACCATCACCACCACAATCCCCCACAATCACCATCACCATCACCACCTCCATCACCACCTCCATCACCACCATGACCACCATCACCACCCCCATCACCACCTCCATCACCACCCCATCACCACCACCACCACCATCACCACCACCACCACCACCATCACCACCATCACCACCATAACCACCACCACCACCATCACCACCACCACCATCACCACCACGAGAACGATAACAACAACCTTGACCACCACTACGACCATCACCACCACCACCACCGCAACAACCACAACAACCAACACCACCACGACTACAAAGACCACCACAACCACCACAACACAACCACTTAACCATCGCATCAACAACAACCACTTACAACTGCAGGGACCACAACCAAAACCACCACCACCACAACAACAACAACCACAAAGTTTATGATTGGCAAGTTGGTCACGTGGTGGTGGTGGTGATGGTGGTAGTGATGATGGTGATGGTGGTGGTGTTAGTGGTGGTGATGATGGTGGTGGTGATGATGGTGGTGGTGATATTGGTGGTGATGATGGTGGGGATGATGGTGGTGGTGATGATATTGGTGGTGATGGTGGTGATGATAGTGGTGGTGATGATAGTGGTGGTGATGGTGATGGTGGTGATGGTGGTGATGATGGTGGTGATGGTGGTGGTGATAATGATGGTGGTGATGGTGGTGATGATATTGGTGGTGATGATGGTGGGGATGATGGTGGTGGTGATGGTGATGATGGTGGTGATGATGGTGATGGTGATGATGATGGTGGTGGTGATGGTAATTACCTTGCCAATTGCTGGATCTTCCAACAACTCCTGGAGATCGTGTGGAATTTCTGTCAACAACAACATCAACAACATCAACAACATCAACAACATCAACACCACCACTACCACCACCGCCTCCACCGCCTCCCACACCACCATCACAATCATCGCCAACAACAACAACCGCCATTCGCCACTCACTCACCCACTCACTCACCCACTCACTCACTCACCCACTCACCCGCTCACTCACCCACTCACTCACTCACCCACTCACCCACCCACTCACCCACTCACTCACCCACTCACTCACTCAGTCACTCATCCACCCACTCACCCACCCACCCACTCACCCACTCAGCCACTCACCCACCCACTCACCCACTCACCCACTCACCCACCCACTCACTCACTCACCCACTCACTCACCCACCCACTCACTCACTCACTCACCCACTCACTCACCCACTCACTCACCCACTCACCCACTCACTCACCCACTCACTGACTCACTCACCCACTCACTCACTCACCCACTCACTCACCCACTCACTCACCCACTCACTCACTCACCCACTCACTCACCCACTCACCCACTCACTTACCCACCCACTCACCCACTCACCCACTCACCCACTCACTCACCCACTCACCCACTCACTCACTCACCCACTCAACAACAACAACAACAACCGCCATTCGCCACTAAGTGGCGATGACGTCACCATGACGCTTGTGCCAGGCCAAGTGCACCTTGAGGCTACCACGTGAAGTGTCGAACGCCCGCTGGCAGGAGGTCACGGGGCAGACCCAGCAGGTGCCATCATGAGCAGAGGGTCAGGGACTCCGAAAGCACGAAGAACAACCCAGAGCCCAGGCCTACTGATGGTATCATAGGCCTTGACCAGGTCAATAAAGCAGAGATGTAGGTCTTGTTGGAATTCCCTACACCTCTGCTATAGCAGACGGACAGAAAATATAGCATCTGTGTAGGACCGCCCTTTCCTGAAACCGCATTGGGGCTCCGCAAGCCTCTCCTCAGCGTGCCTAGCAAGGCGATTTTGAATAATCCTTGCCAGGACCTTTCCCGGCACACTGAGGAGTGAGATGCCCCTGTAGTTGTTACAGTCTGTGCGGTCCCCCTTCTTAAAGAGGGGGACCACCAGGGCATCCTTCCAATCCTGCGGAACCCGTCCAGTGGTCCAGACTGTTGTTATGATGTCACGTAGGGCAGTCTGTGCACAAACGCCACCCTCCCTCAGCATTTCGCTTGGGAGATCATCTCTGCCCGGTGCCTTTCCTGGTCTCAGTCCTAAACCTCGCCCATTTCTCCCTCGACATCAGGAGGAGTGGGGGACGATGCCAACCCCAGCCGCAAGCGATGATGACATTCTCGCTTGCAACTTTCATCAGCTAGCTGAGACCAGGCCACTAAGGGTTTGAATGGGGTCCTGGGTGTACACCCACCACCGGAGTGGAAGAATGGCAGGCGCATCTTACAGATGACTTAGTCGATGGTCAGTGGGCAGATCAGCTCCACGGTAGGTCCTGGTGTCAAGGACATGGGCTCGCATCCGCTGGTCCGTCGCTATGCATGACCATGACCCAAAACACACGGCCAAGGCAAAAAAGTAGTGGCTCAAGAAGAAGCACATTAAGGTTCTGGAGTGGCCTCTAGCCAGTCTCTAGACCTTAATCCCGTAGAAAATCTGTGGAGGGAGCTGAAGGTTCGAGTTGCCAAACGTCAGCCTCGAAACCCGAATGACTTGGAGAAGTCTTCTTGGTTCTTTCGGTAAAGTCACGTAGACTTCTACGTGACTTTACCGAAAGAACCAAGAAGATGAATCCCTGCAGTCACGAAAGCTTTAAATCGGGACTTGGAGAAGATTTGCAAAGAGGAGTGGTGGGACAAAATCCCTCCTGAGATGTGTGAAAACCTGGTGGCCGACTACAAGAAGCGTCTGACCTCTGTGATTGGCAACAAGGGTTTTGCCACCAAGTACTAAGTCATGTTTTTTTGCAGAGGGGGTCAAATACTTATTTCCCTCATTCAAATGCAAATCAACTTATAACATTTTTGACACGCGTTTTTCTGGATTTTTGTTGTTGTTATTCTGTCTCTCACTGTTCAAATAAACCTACCGTTAAAATTCTAGACTGATCATTTCTTTGTCAGCGGGCACACGTTCAAAATCAGCAGGGGATCAAATACTTTTTTCCCTCACTGTAAGTAACCACGACCACCACTCCTCGCCTCCGGTTGATGGGAAGGCGAGCCCAAAGTATCCTGGGGCTTACAGCTTCCCACACCTCACCGCCACGCTCCCACGCCCCCTTCATGCTTTTGTTCAGAAGAAGAGCCACTCCCTGTTGTTTGGCAGTCTCCTGCCCCGAGTAGAGGACTGTCCACCCCTCATGGTGGCAGGAGCCAGAGCCGGTCCACCGGACCTCCTGAATGCCGCAGAGATCCTGGCGGTACCGGTCCAGCTCCCGACAGAGGAGTGGCAGCCTCTCCTCCGCAGTGAGCGTTCCAACATTCCACGTGGCCACACG
>WFAB01003949.1:0-10919 GCA_018977245.1 Lethenteron camtschaticum
GCAGGAGGGGTTTAATCTAATTTCCCAGTGTTAAGTCCCTTGTAGCATGTGATGTATTGATATCGATCACCCCTTCCGCCTAATTGCTAATGGTTTAGCCTGGAATGTTCCAAGTCAAGGGGCGAGGCAAGGGGGGGTTTAATCTAATTTCCCAGTGTTAAGTCGCCTGTAGCATGTGATGTATTGATATCGATCACCCCTCCCGTCTAATTGCTAATGGTTTAGCCTGGAATGTTCCAAGTCAAGAGGCGAGGAGGGGATTGGTCTAATTTTCCAGTGTTATGTTATGGGGGGGTCTCCCACCCCCCCCCTGTACCTGTTGATGTTAGTTTCTTCCAAAGCCCCCCCAACTCCAATGCCACTAATGGTACATTCCAAGTCTTATTCTTTCGGTAAAGTCAGGGTATGAAGATAAAATAATAAATTACATAATAGCATACTACAACGTTTCGATTGGGACACAAGCAATCATCATCGTCATCAGGTCTAAATGAAATAGCGACAAAAAATCTAACCAGAAAACTACAGACATATAAGCAGACAGACATCACCAAGATACACACAGAGAGAGAGAGTGACACAGGCACAGAGAGGGGGTGATCATCTCTGTGGCGAGGCCTTAGATAGGCAGAGGGGGGCAGAGGCAGAGAGAGGAGGGGCTAGAGACAACATTTACATGTCATATTCTTAGGTTTTTTCGGTAAAGTCACCAGGTAGGTAAAACATCAAAATTAATAAAAATAAAATAAAGATCACGACGTTTCGGAGGCAACACAAGTCTCCGTCTTCAGGTGGGACAGTCACAGCCGGATTAGCTGCGTCAAGTGAAGCAATGATTCAAGATGTAATTGAATCAAGATGATTGAATCATTGCCTCTCTTGATGCAGCTGATCCGGCTGTGACTGTCCCTCCTGATGACGGACACTTGTGTTGCCTCCGAAACGTCGTGATCTTTATTTTATTTTTATTAATTTTGATGTTTTACCTACACAGTGACTTTACCGAAAACACCTAAGAATATGAATCCTTGCTGCAGTCACGAAAGCTTCAAATCTAGAATGTACATGTCAATAAGTACGAATGCTTAGGGGTAGAAAGAAACACACTGAATTAACCAACCTAGAAAAGTATTGAAATGTAATGTAATGCAACACAGAGAGTCGGTCAACACACAATGAACGCACAGCCCGGTCGATTACCTGATTCAAAGATTGCTAAGTTAGAATTTAAGAGTGAAAATTACAAAGAAAGACACAAACATGCAAACAAGAGCAATGTACCACTGGCGTTTAACAAGTGAAGTGGGGTGAGGTGGTCAAAGTTGGTATTTTTCATCTTACAACGTTTCAATGTTGACCAGAGTCTTTGATTATCTCGGTGACGTCACCTGGATAGACATGG
Organism: Lethenteron camtschaticum; assembly: GCA_018977245.1. NCBI lineage: Eukaryota > Metazoa > Chordata > Hyperoartia > Petromyzontiformes > Petromyzontidae > Lethenteron > Lethenteron camtschaticum. Next base: position 1,403 of record WFAB01003949.1, read on the forward strand.
AATCGATCACGACCTGAAGAAGGTTCGCTTGCTTTGAGATCGAAACGTTGTGTCACCCCCCTATTATTCATTTTCCTCGCTGTGTGATTTTTAGGGCGTCCATAAATGACGTCACGCACCTAGGGGGGTGGGGGGGGAGGGGTCGGACATTTGTGACGTCACATCAAAATGCACAACTTTATAAATAAATAAATAAAGACGGCGCTTTTGCTTAATTGAAGAGACTTTTTAGTGAATGATTTCTCATACAACATCAGAGTTGCAGCGCCACATTAAATACGCACTACAATGACGACAGTTTAAAGCGATTTGAAGCATGTTTTAGTTTATTTTGGGGGGGCAGAGCTTTGTGACGTCATATTTGAGGGGGGGGTCAAAATCGTCCAAAAATTGTTCAAAAATTGTTCAAAAATCGGCCAAAAATTGTCCAAGAATTGTCCAAAAATCGTCCAAAAATTGTCCAAAAATTGTTAAAAAATTGTTCAAAAATCGGCCAAAAATTGTCCAAAAATCGGCCAAAAATTGTCCAAAAATCGGCCAAGAATTGTCAAAAAATTGTCCAAAAATCGGCCAAAAATTGTCCAAAAATCGGCCAAAAATTGTCAAAAAATTGTCCAAAAATCGTCCAAAAATTGTCCAAAATTTTTCCTAAAAATTGTCCAAAAATTGTCCAAATTTTTTCCAAAAAATTGTCCAAAAATTGTCCAAAAATCATAAAAAAAATCGTAAAAAAAATCGGCCAAAAATTGTGTGACGTCATTTAGGGACGGGCCCCCCCTTTACCGAACGAGCCAATGGGCGTGACACCGCGTCGCCATCGTGGGCTGGGGCACGTGTTGAGAGAGTGCCTCTACGACAACTGCTACTAATCTTGCAGCGATATAAATCAACTCGAGTGACTCTCAGACAAACGTGATTCGCTGTCGTGCCGAGGTGACGATGGATGGAACACGACTCCTGTGTTGAGTGAGTGAGTGGATGGGTGAGTGAATGAATGGGTGGGCGAGTGAGTGAGTGAGTGGATGGGTGAGTGAATGAATGGGTGGATGGATGGCTGGCTGAGTGGGTGAGTGAGCGAGTGAGCGAATGGATGGGTGAGTGAATGAGTGGGTGGATGGCTGGCTGAGTGGGTGAGTGAGCGAGTGGTTGAGCGAGTGAGTGAGTGGGTGAGTGAGTGGATGGCTGGGTGAGTGAGTGGATGGATGGAACACGACTCCTGTGTTGAGTGAGTGAGTGGATGGGTGAGTGAATGAATGGGTGGATGGATGGCTGGCTGAGTGGGTGAGTGAGCGAGTGGATGGGTGATTGAGTGGCTGGGTGAGTGAATGAATGAGTGGGTGAGTGGGTGAATGGATGGGTGGTTGGGTAGGTAGATGGGTGATTGGATGAGTGGGTAAATTGGTAGGTGGGTGAGTGAATGAATGAACGAGTGGGTGAGTGGATGGATGGGTGATTGGGTGGCTGGGGGAGTGAATGAATGAGTGGGGGAGTGAATGAATGAGTGGGCGAGTGAGTGGATGGATGGGTGAGTGAATGAGTGGGTGGATGGCTGGCTGAGTGAGTGAGCGAGTGGTTGAGCGAGTGAGTGGGTGAGTGGGTGAGTGAGTGGGTGAGTGGGTGAGTGAGTGGATGGCTGGGTGAGTGAATGAATGAGTGGGTGAGTGAGTGGATGGATGGGTGATTGCGTGGCTGGGTGAGTGTGTGGCTGGGGGAGTGAATGAATGAGTGGGTGAGTGAGTGAGTGAGTGGATGGATGAAACACGACTCCTGTGTAGAGTGGCGGTCGGCGGAGATTCCGAGTGAGTGAATGAATGAGTGGGTGAGTGGCTGGGTGAGTGAATTAATGAGTGGGTGGATGGCTGGCTGAGTGGGTGAGTGAGTGAGTGGGCGGATGGGTGGGTGATTGGGTGGCTGGGTGAGTGAGTGAATGAGTGGGTGAGTGAGTGAATTAATGAGTGGGTGGATGGCTGGCTGAGTGAGTGGTTGAGTGAATGAGCGAGTGGTTGAGTGAGTGAGTGGATGGGTGGTAAAGGCAGGTGTACGGCAACAATCCCAGCGTCTTGTGTGCATTGGTAGGTAAGTGTGTGATTGAGTTAGACCCACAGACTCACCACACAGAGACCCACAGACTCACCACACAGAGACCCACAGACTCACCACACAGAGACCCACAGACTCACCACACAGAGACCCACAGACTCACCACACAGAGACCCACAGACTCACCACACAGAGACCCACAGACTCACCACACAGAGACCCACACTAACACAAGACCACAGACTCACCACACAGAGACCCACAGACTCACCACACAGAGACCCACAGACTCACCACACAGAGACCCACAGACTCACCACACAGAGACCCACAGACTCACCACACAGAGACCCACAGACTCACCACACAGAGACCCACAGACTCACCACACAGAGACCCACAGACTCACCACACAGAGACCCACAGACTCACCACACAGAGACCCACAGACTCACCACACAGAGACCCACAGACTCACCACACAGAGACCCACAGACTCACCACACAGAGACCCACAGACTCACCACACAGAGACCCACAGACTCACCACACAGAGACCCCACAGACTCACCACACAGAGACCCACAGACTCACCACACAGAACCCACAGACTCACCACACAGAGACCCACAGACTCACCACACAGAGACCCACAGACTCACCACCACAAAGACACACAGACTCACCACACAGAGACCCACAGACTCACCACACAGAGACTCACAGACTCACCACACAGAGACCCACAGACTCACCACACAGAGACACACAGACTCACCACACAGAGACCCACATACTCACCACACAGAGACACGCAGACTCACCACACAGAGACTCACAGACTCACCACACAGAGACCAACAGACTCACCACACAGAGACCCACAGACTCACCACACAGAGACTCACAGACTCACCACACAGAGACCCACAGACTCACCACACAGAGACCAATAGACTCACCACACAGAGACCCACAGACTCACCACACAGAGACCCACAGACTCACCACACAGAGACCCACAGACTCATCACAGAGACCCACAGACTCACCACACAGAGACCCACAGACTCACCACAGAGAGACCCACAGACTCACCACACAGAGACACACAGTCTCACTACACAGAGACCCACAGACTCACCACACAGAGACCCATAGACTCACCACAGAGACCCACAGACTCACCACACAGAGACCCATAGACTCACCACACAGAGACCTATACTCACCACACAGAGACTCACAGACTCACCACACAGAGACCCATAGACTCACCACACAGACACCCACAGACTCACCACACAGACACCCACAGACTCACCACACAGAGACCCACAGACTCACCACACAGACACCCACAGACTCACCACACAGAGACCCACAGACTCACCACACAGAGACCCACAGACTCACCACACAGAGACCCACAGACTCACCACACAGAGACCCACAGACTCACCACACAGAGACCCATAGACTCACCACACAGAGACCCACAGACTCACCACACAGAGACCCACAGACTCACCACACAGAGACCCACAGACTCACCACACAGAGACCCACAGACTCACTCACACAGAGACCCACAGACTCACCACACAGAGACCCATAGACTCACCACACAGAGACCCACAGACTCACCACATAGAGACCCACAGACTCACCACACAGAGTCCCACAGACTCACCACACAGAGACACACAGACTCACTACACAGAGACCCACAGACTCACCACACAGAGACCCACAGACTCACCACACAGAGACCCACAGACTCACCACACAGAGACCCACAGACTCACCACACAGAGACCCACAGACTCATCACAGAGACCCACAGACTCACCACACAGAGACCCACAGACTCACCACAGAGCGACCCACAGACTCACCACACAGAGACACACAGTCTCACTACACAGAGACCCACAGACTCACCACACAGAGACCCACAGACTCACCACACAGAGACCCACAGACTCACCACACAGAGACCCACAGACTCACCACACAGAGACCCACAGACTCACCACACAGAGACCCACAGACTCACCACACAGAGACCCACAGACTCACCACACAGAGACCCATAGACTCACCACAGAGACCCACAGACTCACCACACAGAGACCCATAGACTCACCACACAGAGACCTATAGACTCACCACACAGAGACTCACAGACTCACCACACAGAGACCCATAGACTCACCACACAGACACCCACAGACTCACCACACAGACACCCACAGACTCACCACACAGAGACCCACAGACTCACCACACAGACACCCACAGACTCACCACACAGAGACCCACAGACTCACCACATAGAGACCCACAGACTCACCACACAGAGACCCACAGACTCACCACACAGAGACCCACAGACTCACCACACAGACACCCACAGACTCACCACACAGAGACCCACAGACTCACCACATAGAGACCCACAGTCTCACTACACAGAGACCCACAGACTCACCACACAGAGACCCACAGTCTCACTACACAGACACCCACAGACTCACCACAGAGACCCACAGACTCCCCACACAGAGACCCATAGACTCACCACACAGAGACCCATAGACTCACCACACAGAGACCTATAGACTCATCACACAGAGACCCACAGACTCACCACACAGAGACCCATAGACTCACCACACAGAGACCCCCAGACTCACCACACAGAGACCCACAGACTCACCACACAGAGACCCACAGACTCACCACACAGAGACCCATAGACTCACCACATAGAGACCCACAGACTCACCACACAGAGACCCACAGACTCACCACACAGAGACCCACAGACTCACCACACAGAGACCCACAGACTCACCACACAGAGACCCACAGACTCACCACACAGAGACCCACAGACTCACCACACAGAGACCCATAGACTCACCACACAGAGACCCATAGACTCACCACACAGAGACCCCCAGACTCACCACACAGAGACCCACAGACTCACCACACAGAGACCCACAGACTCACCACACAGAGACCCATAGACTCACCACATAGAGACCCACAGACTCACCACACAGAGACCCACAGACTCACCACACAGAGACCCACAGACTCACCACACAGAGACCCATAGACTCACCACACAGAGACCTATACTCACCACACAGAGACTCACAGACTCACCACACAGAGACCCATAGACTCACCACACAGACACCCCACAGACTCACCACACAGACACCCACAGACTCACCACACAGAGACCCACAGACTCACCACACAGACACCCACAGACTCACCACACAGAGACCCACAGACTCACCACACAGAGACCCACAGACTCACCACACAGAGACCCACAGACTCACCACACAGAGACCCACAGACTCACCACACAGAGACCCATAGACTCACCACACAGAGACCCACAGACTCACCACACAGAGACCCACAGACTCACCACACAGAGACCCATAGACTCACCACACAGAGACCTATACTCACCACACAGAGACTCACAGACTCACCACACAGAGACCCATAGACTCACCACACAGAGACCCACAGACTCACCACACAGAGACCCCACAGACTCACCACACAGAGACCCATAGACTCACCACACAGAGACCTATACTCACCACACAGAGACTCACAGACTCACCACACAGAGACCCATAGACTCACCACACAGAGACCCACAGACTCACCACATAGAGACCCACAGACTCACCACACAGAGTCCCACAGACTCACCACACAGAGACACACAGACTCACTACACAGAGACCCACAGACTCACCACACAGAGACCCACAGACTCACCACACAGAGACCCACAGACTCACCACACAGAGACCCACAGACTCATCACAGAGACCCACAGACTCACCACACAGAGACCCACAGACTCACCACAGAGCGACCCACAGACTCACCACACAGAGACACACAGTCTCACTACACAGAGACCCACAGACTCACCACACAGAGACCCATAGACTCACCACAGAGACCCACAGACTCACCACACAGAGACCCATAGACTCACCACACAGAGACCTATAGACTCACCACACAGAGACTCACAGACTCACCACACAGAGACCCATAGACTCACCACACAGAGACCCACAGACTCACCACACAGACCCACAGACTCACCACACAGAGACCCACAGACTCACCACACAGACCCACAGACTCACCACACAGACACCCACAGACTCACCACACAGAGACCCACAGACTCACCACACAGACACCCACAGACTCACCACACAGAGACCCACAGACTCACCACATAGAGACCCACAGACTCACCACACAGAGACCCACAGACTCACCACACAGAGACCCACAGACTCACCACACAGACACCCACAGACTCACCACACAGAGACCCACAGACTCACCACATAGAGACCCACAGTCTCACTACACAGAGACCCACAGACTCACCACACAGAGACCCACAGTCTCACTACACAGACACCCACAGACTCACCACAGAGACCCACAGACTCCCCACACAGAGACCCATAGACTCACCACACAGAGACCCATAGACTCACCACACAGAGACCTATAGACTCATCACACAGAGACCCACAGACTCACCACACAGAGACCCATAGACTCACCACACAGAGACCCCCAGACTCACCACACAGAGACCCACAGACTCACCACACAGAGACCCACAGACTCACCACACAGAGACCCATAGACTCACCACATAGAGACCCACAGACTCACCACACAGAGACCCACAGACTCACCACACAGAGACCCACAGACTCACCACACAGAGACCCACAGACTCACCACACAGAGACCCACAGACTCACCACACAGAGACCCACAGACTCACCACACAGAGACCCACAGACTCACCACACAGAGACCCACAGACTCACCACACAGAGACCCATAGACTCACCACACAGAGACCCATAGACTCACCACACAGAGACCCACAGACTCACCACACAGAGACCCCCAGACTCACCACACAGAGACCCACAGACTCACCACACAGAGACCCACAGACTCACCACACAGAGACCCACAGACTCACCACACAGAGACCCCCAGACTCACCACACAGAGACCCACAGACTCACCACATAGAGACCCACAGACTCACCACACAGAGACCCACAGACTCACCACACAGAGGATTCTAATGACGTCATGTTTTACATCACTATATAGTGACGTCATAATGCAAGGGTGTCACGCAGCAAGTTGGTGCGCGATGACGTCACGCCGCAACGGCTTCATGCGGTGACGTCACGCCTCAAGGATGTAGCGCGGTGACGTCACGCCGCAAGGATGTAGCGCGGTGACGTCACGCCGCAAAGGCGCCACGCGGTGACGTCACGCCGCAGAAACGTCACGCGGTGACGTCACGCCGCGAGAGCTCCGTGCGGTGACGTCATTTCGCTGCGACTCAAATCCCTCACCCACGAAGAGCGGAAGTGACGTCGCTACAAGAGGTGGTGGGGGGCGTGGCCGGTAGTGACGTCACTACATGTAGCGTGGGGGCGTGGCCGGTAGTGACGTCGCTACATGTAGCGTGGGGGCGTGGCCGGTAGTGACGTCCTACATGAGGCGGGGGCGTGGCCGGAAGTGACGTCGCTACATGTGGCCGAAAGTGAACACAAACCAAGATGTCTGCGCCCAGGAGGCCCCACGCCGCTGACGATGGCGACGAAGCTTCTGAGGCGAAGTTGCCGCGGACGATCTCCGGGCGCGGCACCTCCAGAGCGGCGGGGGGGCCCCGTCTCGTGGTGGTGCTGGAGGGCGCAGCGCTAGAGACAGTCAAGGTGAGGGGGTGGTGGTGGTGAGGGTGGTGGTGGTGGTGAGGGTGGTGGTGGGGGTGGTGGTGGGGGTGGTGGTGGTGGGGGTGGTGGTGGTGGGGGTGGTGGTGGTGGGGGTGGTGGTGGTGGGGGTGGTGGTGGTGGGGGTGGTGGTGGTGGGGGTGGTGGTGAGGGGGTGGTGGTGGTGGGGGTGGTGAGGGGGTGGTGGTGGTGGGGGTGGTGGTGGGGGTGGTGGTGGTGGTGGAGGGGTGGTGGGGTGGAGGGGGTGGTGGTGGTGGTGGGGGTGGTGGAGGTTGTGGGGGTGGTGGTGGGGGTGGTGGTGAGGGTGGTGGTGGTGGGGGTGGTGGTGAGGGGGTGGTGGTGGTGGGGTGGTGGTGGGGGTGGTGAGGGGGTGGTGGTGGTGGGGTGGTGGTGGGGGTGGTGGTGGTGGGGGTGGTGGTGAGGGGTGGTGGTGAGGGGGTGGTGGTGGTGGGGGTGGTGGTGAGGGGGTGGTGGTGGTGGGGGTGGTGGTGAGGGGGTGGTGGTGGTGGGGGTGGTGGTGAGGGGGTGGTGGTGGTGGGGGTGGTGGTGAGGGGGTGGTGGTGGTGGGGGTGGTGGTGAGGGTGGTGGAGGTTGTGGGGGTGGTGGTGAGGGTGGTGGAGGTTGTGGGGGTGGTGGTGGGGGTGGTGGTGAGGGGGTGGTGGTGGTGGGGGTGGTGGTGAGGGTGGTGGAGGTTGTGGGGGTGGTGGTGGGTGGTGGTGGGGGTGGTGGAGGTTGTGGGGTGGTGGTGGGGGTGGTGGTGGGGGTGGTGGTGAGGGGGTGGTGGTGGTGGGGGTGGTGGTGGTGGGGGTGGTGGTGAGGGGGTGGTGGTGGTGGGGGTGGTGGTGAGGGGGTGGTGGTGGTGGTGAGGGGGTGGTGGTGGTGGGGGTGGTGGTGAGGGGGTGGTGGTGAGGGGGTGGTGGTGGTGGGGGTGGTGGTGAGGGGGTGGTGGTGGTGGGGGTGGTGGTGAGGGGGTGGTGGTGGTGGTGAGGGGGTGGTGGTGGTGGGGGTGGTGGTGGTGGGGGTGGTGGTGAGGGGGTGGTGGTGGTGGGGGTGGTGGTGAGGGGGTGGTGGTGGTGGGGGTGGTGGTGAGGGGGTGGTGGTGGTGGGGGTAGTGGTGAGGGGGTGGTGGTGGTGGTGAGGGTGGTGGTGGTGGTGAGGGTGGTGGTGGGGGTGATGGTGGTGGGGTGGTGGTGGTGGGGGGTGGTGGGGGTGGTGGTGGGGGGGTGGTGGTGGTGGGGTGGTGGGGGGTGGTGGGGGTGGTGGTGGGGGGTGGTGGTGGGGGGTGGTGGTGGTGGTGGGGGTGGTGGTGGGGTGGTGGTGGGGGTGGTGGTGGGGGTGGTGGTGGGGTGGGGGTGGTGGTGGGGGTGGTGGTGGGGTGGGGGTGGTGGTGGGGGTGGTGGTGGGGGGGGTGGTGGGGGGGGTGGTGGGGGGGGGTGGTGGGGGGGGGTGGTGGGGGGGGTGGTGGGGGGGGGTGGTGGGGGGGGTGGTCGGGGGGGTGGTCGGGGGTGGTGGTGGTGGTGGGGGTGGGGGGGGTGGTGGGGGGTGGGGGTGGTGGTGGGGGTGGTGGTGGGGGTGGTGGTGGGGGTGGTGGTGGGGGGTGGTGGTGGGGTGGTGGTTGGTGGTGGGTGGTGGTG
>WFAB01003950.1:0-10918 GCA_018977245.1 Lethenteron camtschaticum
TGTACACATTACACACATACATTATACACACACGTGTACACATTACACACACATATACACACACACGTGTACACATTACAATACACACATCACACATACATTATATACATACATTATGTACACATCACACACACACATTATACACACACTTGTACACTAACACACACTTACAACACACACATCACACACACATACATTATACACACACACACGTGTACACATTACAACACACACGTGTACACATTACACTTACATTACACACACACTTGTACACTAATACACACTTACAACACACACATCACACACATACATATACACACACGTTTACACATCACACACACATTGTACACATTACACACATACATTATACACACACTTGTACACTAATACACACTTACAACACCACATCACACACATACATTATACACACACGTTTACACATCACACACACATTGTACACATTACACACATACATTATACACACACTTATACACTAATACACACTTACAACACCACATCACACACATACATTATACACACACGTTTACACATCACACACACATTATACACATTACACACATACATTATACACACACTTGTACACTAATACACACTTACAACACACACATCACACACATACATTATACACACACGTTTACACATCACACACACATTATACACATTACACACATACATTATACACACACTTGTACAATAACACACACACACTTGTACACACATCACAGACTAATTCGTTATTAAAACACAAACTCCTAGCAACTCAATCACGATGGGCCCGACCCAAAAAAAGCCTGCGGCCTAAGCCAGGCGAGCACGCTCGGCTCGCTCCCGATGGGACTACGCCGCCGAGGGAGGGGTCCCCGCGGCCGCCACGATGAGGGAAGGTGGACGGAGGTGGACTATGACTACGGATGCAGGTGAACGACGACGGTGGAGGTGGATTCGTCGTGAGAGAGACAGAGAGAAGGCGGAGGCGAAGTGGTCGGACGCCATCAACTCACCACGCCGCTGAGGAGAGAGAGAGAGAGGAGGGCGGAAGTGACGTCAGAGGGGCAGTTATTTAATTATTTAAGACGGTTGGGGGGTTTATTTTTTATCGTTTAAATTCGGCGATTATAATTAAGTTCACGCAAGAGAAGAAATAAACGTGAAATGAGGTGATCGAGTTTGTTTTGTTGTTGATTTTAAATAATTTTGAGGCGTTTGCGATGTGTTGTGAACTTCCGGTTAGATTTCGCGGTTTCCGGATGTGACGTCAGAAGGTCAATTAGATATTAATTTTAAGCTATTTTTAAGCTATTTTTATAAAAAAAAGGAGTTAGACACGAAATTAAGTCATCAATTTGTTTTGTTTATAATATAAAATGTTTTAGTTGTTTGCGATGTGTTAAAATAAATATATATTAAAGAGGGGGGAGAAGGGACTTCGGTTACATGCCGAGATCATCACACACCTCCGGATGTGACGTCACGCGGTAAATTAATTATTAATTTACATCCGGAGATTTTTATAATAAAAAATGGAATTTCGATTTAAAGCTTCTTTAAGAACCGCAGGGATTCATCTTCTTGGTTCTTTCGGTAAAGTCATCACGTAGAAGGGAAATAATAAAATAATAAAAATAAAACATAATATTTTTAATATGTTTTATTTTATTATAATGAAATAATAAAAATAAAACATAATATTTTAAAATATTTATTATGTTTATTTTTATTATAATAACATAATAAAATAAAACAATATTTTAAAAAGAAGGGAAATAATAAAATAATAAAAATAAAACATCATGTTTTAAATATTATGTTTTATTTTTATTATTTTACATGACGCGTTCATCTCACACCTACGGATGTGACGTCACGCGGTCAATTAATTATTAATTTTACATCCGGCGATTTTTATGATAAAAAATTGGAATTTCGATGTAAAGCTTCTTTCGTGACTGCAGCAGGGATTCATCTTCTTGGTTCTTTCGGTAAAGTCAAGTAGAAGGGAAGTAATAAAATACAAAAAATAAAACATAAATTATTTTAAATAGTATGTTTTATTTTTATTATAATGAAATAATAAAATAAAACATAATATTTTAAAATATTTATTATGTTTAATTTTTATTATTTATTACTTCCCTTCTACGTGATGACTTTACCGAAAGAACCAAGAAGATGAATCCCTGCTGCAGTCACGAAAGCTTTAAATCGAATTTAAATCATTTTCTTTTTATTTTCTATGAATTTTCTCGTGAAAAATACAAGATTTATAATGGATAAAAGTGTATTCTTGGTTCTTTCGGTTTATTCTTTTTATTTTATATTCTTTGGGTCTTTCGGTAAAGTCACGTAGATAGAAAATGAAATGAAAATGATTTAAATTAAATAAAAAAGTCCCTCCTTTAAAATGTTTTTTTTTAACAAATTGCAAACGACTCAAATAACTTTAAAATTAAAAACAAACGAAATCTATCACCTAATTTCGTGTCTACTTTTTTTCTTATAAAAATCTCCGGATTTAAAAAAATTAAAAATAAATATTTTTTTTTATTACGGCAATGCCCATATACGGCTATGCCCATATTAGGAATCCAACGAGTGAATGTGATTTTCCGCGGCACCTCTCAGCCAATCAGCGAACGCGGTCTGCCGATAATTAACATAATTTATGCAGCCCATGCCCATATTAGGAATGAGACTCGTTAACATCGTCCGACGGGGGCACGTCTCAGCCAATCAGCGCACGCTGTCTGCCGACGATTAACATAATTTATGCAGCCCATGCCCATATTAGGAATCAACCTCGTTTGACATCGTCCGACGAGCACACGTCTCAGCCAATCAGCGCACGTTGTCTGTGGCGGGAATGGGGGTGTCTAATTAACATAATTTATGCAGCCCATGCCCATATTAGGAATGAGACTCGTTGACATCATACGACGGGCACGTCTCAGCCAATCAGCGCACGCTGTCTGTGGCGGGAACGGGGGTGTCTAATTAACATAATTTATGCAGCCCATGCCCATATTAGGAATGAAACTCGTTAACATCGTCCGACGGGGTACGTCTCAGCCAATCAGCGCACGTTGTCTGTGGCGGGAACGGGGCGTGCAATTAACATAATTTATGCAGCCCATGCCCATATTAGGAATTGACATCGTCCGACGGTCACACGTCTCAGCCAATCAGCGCACGCTGTCTGTCGATAATTAACATAATTTATGCAGCCCATGCCCATATTAGGAATCAACCTCGTTGACATCGTCCAACGGTCAAACGTCTCAGCCAATCAGCGCACGCGATCTGCCGGTAATTAACATAATTTATGCAGCCCATGCCCATATTAGGAATGAGACTCGTTAACATCGTCCGAGGGGGCACGTCTCAGCCAATCAGCGCACGCTGTCTGCCGATAATTAACATAATTTATGCAGACCATGCCCATATTAGGAATTGACATCGTCCGACGGGGCACGTCTCAGCCAATCAGCGCACGCTGTTTGCCGATAATTAACATAATTTATGCAGCCCATGCCCATATTAGGAAGAGAACTTCCTGGAGGCTGCGGCCTACTGAGGGCTCTGTCGGCGAGCTGAGGGAGGTAAACACCGCGGATTTATTTATCTTATTTTCTATTTACAACAACAACAACGTTCACTTCTGAGGGGTTATTCGAACGCAGGGCGTTGCCGCCGTCAAAACGAGTACAATGTCGGCTATGGTTTAAAATATTTCTAAGGGGTATTAGACTCGGCACACACAGAGACCCATAGACTCTCATAGAGACCCACAGAGACCCATAGACTCACATAGAGACCTATAGACTCACACAGAGACCCACAGACTCTCATAGAAACCCATAGAGACCCATAGACTCACACAGAGACCCATAGACTCACATAGAGACCCATAGAGACTCATAGACTCACACAGACTCACATAGAGACCTATAGACTCACACAGACACCCATAGACTCTCACAGACTCACATAGAGACCCACAGACTCACCACACAGAGACCCATAGACTCACATAGAGACCCACAGACTCACCACACAGAGACCCATAGACTCTCATAGAGACCCACAGACTCACCACACAGAGACCACAGACTCACATAGAGACCCATAGACTCACATAGACTCACACAGAGACCCATAGACTCGCACAGAGACCCATAGACTCACCACACAGAGACCCATAGACTCACATAGAGACCCATAGACTCACATAGAAACCCATAGACTCATATAGAGACCCATAGACTCACCATAGAAACCCATAGACTCACCATACAGAGACCCACAGACTCATAGAGACCCATAGACTCACACAGAGACCCATAGACTCACATAGAAACCCATAGACTCACCACACAGAGACCCATAGACTCACACAGAGACCCATAGACTCAAAGAGAAACCCATAGACTCACACAGAGACCCACAGACTCACCACACAGAGACACATAGACTCACACAGACACCCATAGACTCTCATAGAGACCCACAGACTCCCACACAGAGACCCATAGACTCACATAGAGACCCATAGACTCACCACACAGAGACCCATAGACTCACATAGAGAGCCACAGACTCGCCACACAGAGACCCATAGACTCATAGAGACCCATAGACTCACCACAGAGACCCATAGACTCTCATAGAGACCCACAGACTCACATAGAAACCCATAGACTCACCACACAGAGACCCATAGACTCACATAGAGACCCACAGACTCGCCACATAGAGACCCATAGACTCATAGAGACCCATAGACTCACCACAGAGACCCATAGACTCACCACACAGAGACCCACAGACTCACACAGAGACCCATAGACTCATAGAAACCCACAGACTCACCACACAGAGACCCATAGACTCACCACACAGAGACCCACAGACTCACCACACAGAGACCCACAGACTCACCACACAGAGACCCATAGACTCACACAGAGACCCACAGACTCACCACATAGAGACCCATAGACTCACACAGAGACCCATAGACTCATAGAGACCCATAGAGACCCACAGACTCACCACACAAAGACCCATAGACTCACACAGAGACCCACAGACTCATAGAGACCCATAGACTCACACAGAGACCCACAGACTCACCACACAGAGACCCACAGACTCACCACATAGAGACCCATAGACTCACCACACAGAGACCCACAGACTCATCACACAGAGACCCACAGACTCACCACACAGAGACCCACAGACTCGCCACACAGAGACCCATAGACTCACCACACAGAGACCCATATACTCTCATAGAGACCCACAGACTCACCACACAGAGACCAACAGACTCACCACACAGAGACCCACAGACTCACCACACAGAGACCCATAGACTCACCACACAGAGACCCATATACTCTCATAGAGACCCACAGACTCACCACACAGAGACCCACAGACTCACCACACAGAGACCCACAGACTCATCACACAGAGACCCACAGACTCATCACACAGAGACCCACAGACTCACCACACAGAGACCCACAGACTCACCACACAGAGACCCACAGACTCATCACACAGAGACCCACAGACTCATCACACAGAGACCCACAGACTCACCACACAGAGACCCACAGACTCACCACACAGAGACCCACAGACTCACCACACAGAGACCCACAGACTCATCACACAGACACCACAATCAGTTGTAATGAGTTTGTTTTTTCGAGATGATTTAAAGTTGCATCCCTCCATAGCTGCCAAATATCGCAGCTGAATGTCAACCCTGACCCAGTGTCTCTGTGTGTCTCTGTGTGTGTCTGTGTCTCTCTGTGTCTCTCTGTGTCTGTGTCTCTCTGTCTCTGTGTCTGTGTGTCTCTGTGTGTCTGTGTCTCTGTGTCTCTCTGTCTCTGTGTCTGTGTGTCTCTGTGTCTCTCTGTGTCTGTGTGTCTCTGTGTCTCTGTGTCTTTGTGTCTGTGTGTCTCTGTGTGTCTCTGTGTGTCTGTGTGTCTCTCTGTGTCTCTGTGTCTCTCTGTCTGTGTGTTGTGTTTCTCTGTGTCTCTCTGTGTCTCTCTGTGTCTCTCTGTCTCTGTGTGTCTCTGTGTCTCTCTCTGTGTCTCTGTCTCTCTGTGTCTGTGTCTCTCTGTCTCTGTGTCTCTCTGTGTCTCTGTGTCTCTCTGTCTCTGTCTCTCTGTGTCTCTGTGTCTCTCTGTGTCTCTGTGTCTCTCTGTCTGTGTCTCTCTGTGTCTGTGTCTCTCTGTGTCTCTCTGTGTATCTCTGTGTGTCCCTCTGTGTCTCTCTGTGTGTCTCTCTGTGTGTCTCTGTATGTCTCTGTGTCTCTCTCTGTCTCTGTGTCTCTGTATGTCTATGTGTCTCTCTCTGTCTCTCTGTGTCCCTCTGTGTCTCTCTGTGTGTCTCTGTGTCTGTGACAGGTAGAAGAGGACAGAGCGAGACATAGACAGCGACCTCCACTCATCAACCTCCTCACTCACCCACTCACTCACTCACCCACTCACCCACTCACTCACCCACTCACTCAATCACCCACTCACTCACCCACTCACTCACTCACTCACTCACCCACTCACTCACCCACTCACTCACCCACCCACTCACCCACCCACTCACTCACTCACCCACTCACCCACTCACTCACCCACTCACTCACCCACCCACTCACCCACCCACTCACTCACTCACCCACTCACTCACTCACTCACTCACTCACTCACCCACTCACTCACCCACTCACTCACCCACCCACTCACCCACCCACTCACTCACTCACCCACCCACTCACTCACTCACTCACTCACTCACCCACTCACTCACCCACTCACTCACCCACCCACTCACCACCCACTCACTCACTCACCCACTCACCCACTCACTCACCCACTCACTCACCCACCCACTCACCCACCCACTCACTCACTCACCCACTCACCCACTCACTCACCCACTCACTCAATCACCCACTCACTCACCCACTCACTCACTCACTCACCCACCCACCACCCACTCACTCACCCACTCACCCCCACTCACCCACTCACCCACTCACTCAATCACCCACTCACTCACCCACTCACTCACTCACTCACCCACTCACTCACTCACTCACTCACCCACCTACCCACCCACTCACCCACTCACTCACTCACCCACCCATTCACCCACTCACCCACTCACCCACTCACTCACTCACCCACCCACCCACTCACTCACTCACCCACCCACTCACTCACCCACCCACTCACCCACTCACTCACCCACCCACCCACTCACTCACTCACTCACCCACCCACTCACCCACTCACTCACTCACCCACCCACTCACCCACTCACTCACCCACCCACCCACTCACTCACTCACCCACCCACTCACTCACCCACCCACTCACCCACTCACCCACTCACTCACTCACCCACCCACTCACCCACTCACCCACTCACTCACCCACTCACTCACCCACCACTCACCCACCCACTCACTCACTCACCCACTCACCCCACTCACTCACCCACTCACTCAATCACCCACTCACTCACCCACTCACTCACTCACTCACCCACCCACCCACCCACTCACTCACCCACTCACCCACTCACTCACCCACTCACCCACTCACTCAATCACCCACTCACTCACCCACTCACTCACTCACTCACCCACTCACTCACTCACTCACTCACTCACCCACCTACCCACCCACTCACCCACTCACTCACTCACCCACCCATTCACCCACTCACCCACTCACCCACTCACTCACTCACCCACCCACCCACTCACTCACTCACCCACCCACTCACTCACCCACCCACTCACCCACTCACTCACCCACCCACCCACTCACTCACTCACTCACCCACCCACTCACCCACTCACTCACTCACCCACCCACTCACCCACTCACTCACCCACCCACCCACTCACTCACTCACCCACCCACTCACTCACCCACCCACTCACCCACTCACCCACTCACTCACTCACCCACCCACTCACCCACTCACCCACTCACCCACTCACTCACTCACCCACCCACCCACTCACTCACTCACCCACTCACTCACTCACTCACCCACTCACCCACTCACTCACCCACTCACTCAATCACCCACTCACTCACCCACTCACTCACTCACTCACCCACCCACCCACCCACTCACTCACCCACTCACCCACTCACTCACCCACTCACCCACTCACTCAATCACCCACTCACTCACCCACTCACTCACTCACCCACTCACCCACTCACTCACCCACTCACTCAATCACCCACTCACTCACCCACTCACTCACTCACTCACCCACCCACCCACCCACTCACTCACCCACTCACCCACTCACTCACCCACTCACCCACTCACTCAATCACCCACTCACTCACCACTCACTCACTCACCCACTCACCCACTCACTCACCCACTCACTCAATCACCCACTCACTCACCCACTCACTCACTCACTCACCCACCCACCCACCCACTCACTCACCCACTCACCCACTCACTCACCCACTCACCCCACTCACTCAATCACCCACTCACTCACCCACTCACTCACTCACTCACCCACTCACTCACTCACTCACCCACCTACCCACCCACTCACCCACTCACTCACTCACCCACCCATTCACCCACTCACCCACTCACCCACTCACTCACTCACCCACCCACCCACTCACTCACTCACCCACCCACTCACTCACCCACCCACTCACCCACTCACTCACCCACCCACCCACTCACTCACTCACTCACCCACCCACTCACCCACTCACTCACTCACCCACCCACTCACCCACTCACTCACCCACCCACCCACTCACTCACTCACCCACCCACTCACTCACCCACCCACTCACCCACTCACCCACTCACTCACTCACCCACCCACTCACCCACTCACCCACTCACCCACTCACTCACTCACCCACCCACCCACTCACTCACCCACCCACCCACTCACTCACTCACTCACCCACCCACTCACTCACTCACCCACTCACTCACCCACCCACCCACCACTCACTCACTCACCAACCCACTCACCCACCCACTCACTCACTCACCCACTCACTCACTCACCCCACCCACCTACCCACCCACTCACCCACCCACTCACTCACCCACTCACTCACTCACTCACCCACCCACTCACCCACTCACCCACTCACCCACTCACTCACTCACCCACCCACCCACTCACTCACCCACCCACCCACTCACTCACTCACTCACCCACCCACTCACTCACTCACCCACTCACTCACCCACCCACCCACCCACCCACCTACTCACCCACCCACCCACTCACTCACTCACCCACCCACTCACTCACTCACTCACCCACTCACTCACCCACCCACTCACTCACTCACCCACCCACCCACTCACTCACTCACCCACCCACTCACTCACTCACCCACTCACTCACCCACCCACTCACCCACTCACTCACTCACTCACCCACCTACCCACCCACTCACCCACTCACTCACTCACTCACCCACCCACCCACCCACCTACCCACCCACTCACCCACCCACTCACTCACTCACCCACCCACCCACTCACTCACTCACCCACCCACCTACCCACCCACTCACCATCCCAGACACCGATTGATATTTCAACTCTCAGCCTCCCGCACCGATTCACTCGTCAAAGTCTCTGACTCTCTCTAAGCGAGTTCCATCTCCTCCCTGGTTGTTTTGTTTGCTAACTGCGGATTTTTTTATGACTTTTTTTTAATCTTTGATCGTCGTCTTAATAATATTTTAAAATACCATTTTTTATTCGATTTTAAGGTTTTTTTTCAACGTCTTGAGACTCGCTCGGTCACTAAGTCGGTCACCAAGTTAGTCACTCAGTCACTCGCTTAGTCGCTCAGTCAGTCACTCGCTCAGTCAGTCACTCGCTCAGTCAGTCACTCGCTCGGTCAGTCACTTGCTCAGTCAGTCACTCGCTCAGTCAGTCACTCGCTCAGTCAGTCACTCGCTCAGTCAGTCACTCGCTCAGTCAGTCAGTCAGTCACTCACTCAGTCTCTCACTCAGTCACTCACTCAGTCATTTACTCAGTCACTCGGTCAGTCAGTCTCTCGGTCACTCAGTCACTCGCTCAGTCAGTCACTCACTCAGTCACTCACTCGCTCGTTCACTCACTCAGTCACTCAGTCACTCACTCAGTCACTCACTCAGTCACTCACTCACTCAGTCACTCACTCAGTCACTCAGTCACTCACTCACTCAGTCACTCAGTCACTCACTCACTCAGTCACTCACTCACTCACTCAGTCACTCACTCAGTCACTCACTCACTCAGTCGCTCGTTCACTCACTCAGTCACTCAGTCACTCACTCGCTCAGTCACTCATTCACTCAGTCACTCACTCAGTCACTCACTCACTCAGTCACTCACTCAGTCACTCACTCAGTCACTCACTCAGTCAGTCACTCGCTCGGTCAGTCACTCACCCACTCACTCACTCACTCACCCACTCACTCACCCACTCACTCACCCACCCACTCACTCACTCACCCACCCACCCACCCACTCACTCACTCACTCACCCACCCACTCACCCACCCACCCACCCACTCACCCACTCACTCACTCACCCACCCACTCACCCACCCACCACCCACCCACTCACCCACCCACCCACCCACCCACCCACCCACTCACCCACCCACCCACCCACTCACTCACCCACTCACTCACCCACCCACCCACCACCCACCCCACTCACCCACCCACCCACCCCACCCACTCACCCCACCCACCCACCCACCCACCCACCCACTCACCCACCCACCCACTCCACACCACCCACCCACTCCACCCACCCACTCACACCCACCCACCCACTCACTCACCCCACCCACTCAC
>WFAB01003951.1:0-10908 GCA_018977245.1 Lethenteron camtschaticum
TCCTTGTGTGTCTCTCTCCTCGTGTCTGTGTGTGTCTCTCCTCGTGTCTGTGTGTGTCTCTCCTCGTGTCTCTCGTGTCTCTCTCCTTGTGTGTCTCTCTCGTGTCTCTCTCCTTGTGTGTCTCTCTCTCGTGTCTTTCCCTGTCGGCCGATCAAAATGTGTTTGGCTTCGTTTTCACGGCCGTGGTTTTCGGAGAGACGCCAAAGCCGGTGACCCGGGTGGAGGTGGTGATGGTGATGATGGTGGAGTTTGTGGTGGTGGAGTTTGTGGTGGTGGAGTTTGGGGGGGGGGCGGGTTTAAATGGCGGGTAGCCACCGTTAAATTAAATTTCGTTTCGATTTGAAGCTTTCGTGACTGCTGCAGGGATTCATCTTCTTGGTTCTTTCGTAAAGTCGTCACGTAGAAGGGAAGTAAATAAAATAATAAAACAAAACAACAATAAAATGTAATTTCATTATGTTATTATGTAGAAGGGAAATACTAAAATAATAAAAATAAAACATAATAAAATAAAATAAAACAAAGTCATCAAATTTAAACATAATAATAAAATCTAAAATAATAAAATTCAGACGCTGTCTCCCTACAGACCTGTTCTCCACCTGAGGACGGCTGCTTGCGTTGTGGCCGAAACGTCGTGAGAATTGTATTTTGTTATGTTTTATTTTTATTATTTTATTATGTTTAAATTTGATTACTTTGTTTATTTTTTATTATTTTATTTTGTTTTATTTTTATTATTTGGTTTTATTTTTATTATGGTTTATTTTATTATTTTATTAGGATTTATTTTATTATTTTATTATTTCCCTTCTACGCGACGACTTTACCGGAAAGAACCAAGAAGATGGAAAATTTAAATTTCGTTGTTTTGCTTTGGATGGGCACGTGGGGGGTGGGGGGGGGGGGTTTGAGGGGGGTTGCTTTTGGGGGGCGGTGGGGGTGAGGGGGGATAGGAGCGGTGGCGCTGCGGTTGGCGCGCTACCGAACCCGCAAACGACAAGAGAGAGGGGGGGTGGGGGGGGGTGAGGGGGGGAGAGACGGAGATCCGAGGTTCGATTCTCGTGACCCCCCCCCCCTAGTGGGATGGCGGCGAAATGTTTTTTTAGTTTCTTTGACACCCCCCCGTCCGACACCGAACCGGTCGTGGGTCCCACGCTTACCCCTAGGTCGACTCCGGCCTCAATGAGTACCTCGTGCGGTGTGTGAAGTAGACGCCACTCGGAGAAAGGCGGTGGGTGGGTGGGTGTGCGTTGTGACTGGCCACCCACCCACTTGGCCCTTCAGGCTGCCACAGCTACACGGGGGAGCCTTTTGCTGTGTGTCTGTGCGTGACCTCTGAGAACACTCGGACCGAGGTGGTGGTGGTGGTGGTGGTGGTTGTTGCTGGAGAGCGGAGCTCTGTGCGAGTCTGCGGATCTCGCGTCGTGAATCGGACTGGTTGGTGAGTGGGTTAGTGAGTGACTTGGTTAGTGAGTGGTGGGTTTAGTGAGTGGCTGGGTGGGTTAGTGAGTGGCTGGGTGGGTGGGCGAGTGAGTGGCTGGGTGGGTTAGTGAGTGGCTGGGTTAGTGAGTGGGTGGCTGGGTGGGTTAGTGAGTGGCTGGGTTAGTGAGTGGGTTAGTGAGTGGCTGGGTTAGTGAGTGGGTTAGTGAGTGGCTGGGTGAGTGGCTGGGTTGGTTAGTGAGTGGCTGGGTTGGTTAGTGAGTGGCTGGTTGGTTAGTGAGTGCTGGGTTAGTGAGTGGCTGGGTTAGTGAGTGAGTGGCTGGGTCGGTGAGTGGCTGGGTGGGCGAGTGAGTGGCTGGGTGGGTTAGTGGGTGGGTGGGTGAGTGAGTGGCTGGGCTAGTGAGTGACTGGGTGAGCAGCTGGGTTAGTGAGTGAGTGGCTGGGTGGGTTAGTGAGTGGCTGGGTGGGGTTAGTGAGTGGCTGGGTGAGTGGCTGGGTTGGTTAGTGAGTGGCTGGGTTAGTGAGTGGCTGAGTGGCGAGTGAGTGGCTGGGTGGGCGAGCGAGTGGGTGGGTGGCTGGGTTAGTGGCTAGGTTAGTGAGTGAGTGAGTTGCTGGGTGAAGTGAGGGGTTAGCCGAGCTACTTGGTGAGTGGCTTGGTGAGTGAGTGGGTGGCTGGGTTAGTGGCTAGGTTAGTGAGTGAGTGAGTGAGTTGCTGGGTGAGTGAGTGGTTAGCCGAGCTACTGGTGAGTGGCGAGTGACAAGGCAGGGCGTGGTGCTGGCCACCACCCCCTCGTGTTGCTGGCCACCCACCCCTCGTGTTGCCACGGTGTTGGCCTTTGTGGGTGGAACTCCTCCTCAATGGTGGTGATGATGATGGTGATGATGGTGATGATGTTGATGATGTTGAAGCCCCCGCGGTGAGATACTGGACAGGCCCTGAGGCCGACATCAGCCTGTGACTCTCCCCACCCACCCACCACCACTCACCCGCAAGACGGTGCCTGAAACCTTCGTCAAACACCGCCGCCACCACCACCACCACCACCACTACAACCACCACCGCTACCACTACAACCACCACCGCTACCACTACAACCACCACCGCCGCCACCACTACAACCACCACCGCCGCCACCACTACAACCACCACTACCGCTGCAACCACCACCGTTACCACTACCACCGTTACCACTACCGCTACCACTACAACCACCATCACCACTACCGCCGGTTACCACTACCACTACAACCACCACCACCGCCGCCACCACCACTGCCATTACTGCCACCACCGCCAATACCACCACTGCCATCACTACCACGATGACCACTACCACCACCACCATTACACCACCGCTACCACTACAACCACCACCACTACCGCCACCACCACGCCATAACTACCGCCACCACCGCTGTTACCACCACTGCCACCACTACCACCACTACAATCGCCACCACACCGCCATAACTACCGCCACCACCGCGGTTACCACCACTACCACCACTACCACCACCACTACCACCACAATCTCCTGGCCGTGTTTGGGGAGCGTCTTGCACTCTGGCCGTGCGAGTTGAGTGACTCTGGTGTGGAGGTGGTGGAGGTGGTGGAGGTGGTGGAGGTGGTGGAGGTGGTGGAGGTGGTGGAGGGGGGAGGAAGGGGGTTTGATCTTATTTCTTGCACTTTTGTCTGTGGGTGTGGAGGGGGTGTGAGTGTCTGGGTGTGAGTGTGGCAGGGTGTGAGTGTGTGTGGGGGGGTGTGTGTGTCGGTGTGAGTATGTCGGTGTGAGTATGTCGGTGTGAGTGTGTCTGGGTGTGTGTGGGGGGGGGGGGTGTGTGTGAGTGTCTGGTTGTGTGGGGTGTGTGTGGTGTGTGTGTGTGGTGTGTGTGGGAGTGTCTGGGTGTGTGTGTGTGGGAGTGTCTGGGTGTGTGTGTGTGAGTATGTGAGTCTGGGTGTGTGTGTGGTGTGTGTGGGGTGTCTGGGTGTGTGTGGCAGGGTGTGAGTGTGTGTGGTGTGTGTGAGTATGTGAGTCTGGGTGTGTGTGTGGTGTGTGTGGGGGTGTCTGGGTGTGTGTGTGGCAGGGTGTGAGTGTGTGGTGTGTGTGAGTATGTGAGTGTCTGGGTGTGTGTGGTGTGTGTGAGTGTGGGGAGTGGTGGGGTAGTAATTATCGCTGCGCTACGAACCCGGCGACCCGGGTTCGACTCCTGCTCCAGGCCAAACCCGCCAGTGACGGCGATTATCTGAACCCGTCCTGGGCCTCCCCTAGGTCGACTCAGCCTCAAATGAGTACCTGGTGTAGTCAACATCGCTAGCACTGGGGAGACAAAGGCGGCCGGGCGTGGTGCTGGCCACCCACCCCCTCGTGTGCCACCGCGCCGGTAGCCTTCACAGGTGCTGCTGATAATCGCTAACAGCACTTGCCCCGACAGCCTGTCGCAGGCTACACGGGGCATCTTTGTCTTTATTGGGGTGGTGTGTATGGGTTTGTCTCGACTTGACGTTAAAGATTACACACCACACACACTGCACACACCACAAACCCACACACACACTGCACACACACACACTGCACACACCACACATACCACATGTACCACACACACCACACACACAGACATGTACACACACCACATGTACAACACACACAGACATGCACCACACACGCACCACATACATACACACACATACACACACACACACCACACTGCACACCCACACTGCACACATCACACACTGCACACACACCACACACGCACACCGCACACACACCGCACAAACATACACACACACACACCACCGCACACACCACCCACACCGCACACACCACCCACACCGCACACACCACCCACACCACACACCACACCCACACACACACCACCCACACACACACACCACCCACACACACACCACCCACACACACACCACCACACACACACACCACCCACACACACACACCACCACCCACACCACACCACAACACACACCACCACACCACCACCCACACACACCACCCACACACACCACCCACACACCACCACACCCACACACACACACACCACCACACCACACACACCACCACACACACCACCCACACACACACCACCACCACACACCACACACCTACCCCACACACACACACACTACCCAACACACACACTACCCACACACACACACTACCCACACACACACACCACCACACACACACCACACAGAGAGAGAGGGGAGAGATTTATGAAGCGCTATCTACAGGGACTCCCGCTACTTAGGAACGGGTTGGGTTCCAGAGGTGGTGCTGTGTGTTACAAGTCGATTGGTGCGTCATTATGACCCCCCCCCACCCCCGCTGTCGATTCCAAACGTGTTGTTGTGGCGTGGTGTGGATGTTGGACACGGACAATGACTTTAACAGCTGTTGAATTGTCCTGCAGATGTAGATGCCACTGGTTATTCACGTTCTGCAGATGTAGATGCCGCTGGTTATTCACGTTCTGCAGATGTAGATGCCGCTGGTTCTTCGCCTTCTGCAGGTGTAGATCCACGGTTCTTCACGTTCTGCAGATGTAGATGCCACTGGTTCTGCAGATGTAGATGCCACTGGTTCTTCACCTTCTGCAGATGTAGATGCCACTGGTTCTTCACGTTCTGCAGATGTAGATGCCACTGGTTCTGTAGATGTAGATGCCACTGGTTCTTCACGTTCTGCAGATGTTGATGCCACTGGTTCTGTAGATCTAGATGCCACTGGTTCTTCACGTTCTGCAGATGTAGATGCCACTGGTTCTTCACGTTCTGCAGATGTAGATGCCACTGGTTCTGCAGATGTAGATGCCACTGGTTCTTCACGTTCTGCAGATGTAGATGCCACTGGTTCTTCACGTTCTGTAGATGTTGATGCCACTGGTTCTTCACGTTCTGCAGATGTAGATGCACTGGTTCTGGTAGATATAGATGCCACTGGTTCTTCACGTTCTGCAGATGTAGATGCCACTGGTTCTTCACGTTCTGCAGATGTAGATGCCACTGGTTCTGTAGATATAGATGCCACTGGTTCTTCACGTTCTGTAGATGTAGATGCCACTGGTTCTTCACGTTCTGCAGATGTAGATGCCACTGGTTCTGTAGATATAGATGCCACTGGTTCTTCACGTTCTGCAGATGTAGATGCCACTGGTTCTTCACGTTTTGCAGATGTAGATGCCACTGGTTCTGTAGATATAGATGCCACTGGTTCTTCACGTTCTGCAGATGTAGATGCCACTGGTTCTGTAGATATAGATGCCACTGGTTCTTCACGTTCTGCAGATGTTGATGCCACTGGTTCTGTAGATATAGATGCCACTGGTTCTTCACGTTCTGCAGATGTAGATGCCACTGGTTCTTCACCTTCTGCAGATGTAGATGCCACTGGTTCTTCATGTTCTGCAGATGTAGATGCCACTGTTCTTCATGTTCTGTAGATGCCACTGGTTCTTCATGTTCTGCAGATGTAGATGCCACTGGTTCTGCAGATGTAGATGCCACTGGTTCTTCATGTTCTGCAGATGTAGATGCCACTGGTTCTTCATGTTCTGCAGATGTAGATGCCACTGGTTCTCATGTTCTGCAGATGTAAGCCACTGGTTTTTCAAGTTCTGTAGATGCCACTGGTTCTCACGTTCTGCAGATGTAGATGCCACTGGTTCTTCAGATGTAGATGCCACTGGTTCTGCAGATGTAGATGCCACTGGTTCTTCATGTTCTGCAGATGTAGATGCCACTGGTTCTGCAGATGTAGATGCCACTGGTTCTGCAGATGTAGATGCCACTGGTTCTTCATGTTCTGCAGATGTTGGTGCCACTGGTTCTGCAGATGTAGATGCCACTGGTTCTTCATGTTCTGCAGATGTAGATGCCACTGACAGGGATGGGGTTGTTTGTATCTCAAGTCCACAAGTCGAGTGTTTAAGTAGAGGCGGTCCTTCCTGTAAACGCATGTCCACGCACTACACACACCACACTACACACACCACACTACACACACTACACTACGATGCACTACACCGCTCTACACACCACTCTACACACTACACCACTCTACACACCACTCTACACACCACTCTACACACCACACTACACACCACACTACACACCACACTACACACTACACACCACACTACACCACTCTACACACTACACCACACTACACACCACACTACACACCACACTACACACCACACTACACACCACACGTGATATATGTACGTGACGGAACGCATCAGCGGCGAGAAAGGGTGGCGGTGGTGGTGGGCGATGTGTGAAGATTTGGTGACCAATCGCGGATTTCAAGAGGAGAGACCCCCGACTGACCGACTGACCGACTGACCGACTGACCGACTGACCGACTGACCGACTGACCGACTGACCGACTGACCGACTGACCGACTGACCGACTGACCTACTGGCCCACTGGCCCACGCCACGCGCAACAAATACAACAAGATGATGATTTATGATTCGTTATTAACATTTGTTTTGCTGAACGTGGCCATGTCGTCTTGTAACCCCCCCCCCACCTCTCTCCCCTCTCCCCTAAATTGTCGAAATAAAAGAGATGTTCGATTAATGGTGGTGAAGGTGGTGGTGGCTTTGATGGCGGTGATGGCGGTGATGATGGATGGTGGTGTTGGTGGAGGTGATGGAGGTGATGGAGGTGGTGATGGTGGTGATGGGTGGTGGTGATGGTGGTGGAGGTGGTGATGGTGGTGGAGGTGTTGATGGTGGTGATGGTGGTGATGGTGGTGGTGGTGGTGGAGGTGGTGATGGTGGTGATGGTGGTGGAGGTGGTGGAGGTGGTGATGGTGGTGATGGTGGTGATGGGTGGTGGAGATGGTGATGGTGGTGGTGGTGGAGATGGTGGTGGTGGTGGAGATGGTGGTGGTGGTGGAGATGGTAGTGGTGGTGATGGTGGTGGTGGTGTTGGTGGAGGTGGTGATGATGATGGTGGTGGAGATGGTGGTGATGGTGATGATGATGGTGGTGATGGTGATGATGGATGGTGATGTTGGTGGTGGTGATGGTGATGATGGTGGTGATGATGGTGGTGGTGATGGTGTGATGATGGTGGTGATGATGGTGGTGATGATGGTGGTGGTGGAGATGGTGATGGGTGATAGTGGTGGTGGTGATGGATGGTGGTGGTGATGGTGGTGATGGATGGTGGTGGTGGTGAAGATGGTGATGGTGATGATGGTGGAGGTGGTGGTGGTGGTGATGGTGTGATGATGGTGGTGGTGGTGGAGGTGATGGTGGTGGTGGTGGAGGTGATGGTGATGATGATGGTGGTGGTGATGATGGTGGTGGTGATGATGGTGGTGGTGATGGTGGTGATGATGGTGATGGTGATGATGGTGATGGTGGTGATGGTGATGGTGATGGTGATGATGGTGATGGTGTGGTGATGGTGATGATGGTGGTGATGGTGAATGATGATGGTGGTGGAGGTGGAGATGGAGTCTGCCTCAATGGCCCGCGATCACAAATCCCGATTTAATTCTATCGACAAAAGTAACCTGCAGCGCCACACCTATTACCATCATTAGGGGAAAGAACGGTGATCCAATCTCCGACCCCCAGGACCGGGTTTGCAGATTTGCTGAGCATTTCTGTGAGGTCCTGGGGGAGGGGACATCCCTCAGCCTGGAAAACATCATGGCACAAAGTGGTGATAACCCTGCTGAGGCTGCGGTGCCTCCAAATATTGGAAGAAGTCACCCCCTGTGAGTGGCTGGCTGAGGTGCCATCTGTTGAAGTACTGAAGGCGATCCAGAGTCTGAGACCAGGAAAGGCACCGGGCAAACGCTGTTTAGGCTTGCGGTGGCCGGGCATGCGGGCTACATGGCCCAGCCAACGCAGCCTTGCCTGCCGGAGGAGCTCACTGATGGGACTTTGCCCAGATCTTTCGAGGATTTGTGAGCTCACACAATTTAACCAGGCTGGATTGGTAGGCAGGCCAGCCTAAATGTTTCCAACCGGCGAAGATGCTCCATTAGGGGGGTCCACGTTTCGCAAGCGTAGAGAAGGGAGGGAATGACCGTGGCCGAGAAGACCTGAAGCTTCGTGCGGAGCGACAGACCAGGTAGCTTCCACACAGCGTTACGCAACCGATGAAAGATATTGCCGCTCGACTGATTCGGAGTGAGACCTCTGCTGTTAAACTGGAGCCGGTCATGAGCACACTGCCCAAGTATGGGAAACTCTCCACTCTCTCCACAACTGCCCCATCACCGATTGGGAGTTTTGTGGGTGGAGTGTCCGATGGTACAAATACCCAGGCAGGTGCTTAGTATTGGTGGGCTGATGGTAAGGCCCCACCTCTTAGTGGCAAACTCCAGGTTCAGGCAGCAGCGTCTCCAACTCCTCCTCTGAGTGAGCAGCTATCACCAGATCATCGGCATACATAACATGGTTGACCAATAGGGAGCCATCCCTTGATCGCACCCGGGCATCGATCAGCCTCCCATTGCATCTGTACCAAATGGAAATTCCTCCGGTACAGCTACTGAAGGCTTCACGAACTACGTGGTCCTATTAGATGCTAAATAATGTGGGAGCCAGAGGACATCCCTGTCGCACCCCAAGGTGGACAGGGAATGGCTCTGACTCCCGGCCACGTAGTTTTACCCGGGCCCGCTCACCATCACGAAGGTCCCTTAATGATCGTGAGCAGAGGGTCAGGGACTCCGAAAGCACGAAGAACAACCCAGAGCCCAGTCCTACTGATGGTATCATAGGCCTTGACCAGGTCAATAAAGCAGAGATGTAGGTCTTGTTGGAATTCCCTACACGTCTGCTGTAGCAGACGGACAGATAATATGGCATGTGTCTCTCCACTACGGTGCAGAGACACAGATACATACACACACAGACACACAGAGACACAGACACACACAGAGACACAGGCACACACAGAGACACACACAGACACAAACACAGACACAAACACAGAGACACAGACACACACAGAGACACACACAGAAACACACAGACACACACAGAGACACACACAGAGACACGCACAGACACATTGACACAGACACAACAACAACATTCGCCACTAAGTGGCGGTGACGTCACCACGACGCTTGTGCCAGGCCATGTGCGCCTTGAGGCTACCACGTGAAGTGTCGAATGCCCGCTGGCAGGAGGTCACGGGGCAGACCCAGCAGGTGCCACGGGTCGACTGACCGAGATGACTGGCTGATGCACACACAGAGACACACACAAAGCTCCCCGTGTAGCCTCTAGCAGGCTGTAGGGGCAAGTGCTGTTACACACACACAGACCAAAGCTCCCCCAGGTAGCCTCTAGCAGGCTGTAGGGGCAAGTGCTGTTACACACACACAGGCAAAGCTCCCCCAGGTAGCCTCTAGCAGGGCTGTAGGGGCAAGTGCTGTTACACACACACAGAAAAAGATCCCCCAGGTAGCCTCTAGCAGGATGTAGGGGCAAGTGCTGTTACACACACACAGAAAAAGCTCCCCCAGGTAGCCTCTAGCAGGGCTGTAGGGGCAAGTGCTGTTACACACACACAGAAAAAGCTCCCCCAGGTAGCCTCTAGCAGGGCTGTAGGGGCAAGTGCTGTTACACACACACAGACAAAGCTCCCCCAGGTAGCCTCTAGCAGGGCTGTAGGGGCAAGTGCTGTTACACACACACAGAAAAAGCTCCCCCAGGTAGCCTCTAGCAGGGCTGTAGGGGCAAGTGCTGTTACACACACACAGAAAAAGCTCCCCCAGGTAGCCTCTAGCAGGCTGTAGGGGCAAGTGCTGTTACACACACACAGACAAAGCTCCCCAGGTAGCCTCTAGCAGGGCTGTAGGGGCAAGTGCTGTCACACACACACAGAAAAAGCTCCCCAGGTAGCCTCTAGCAGGGCTGTAGGGGCAAGTGCTGTTACACACACACAGACAAAGCTCCCCAGGTAGCCTCTAGCAGGCTGTAGGGGCAAGTGCTGTTACACACACACAGACAAAGCTCCCCCAGGTAGCCTCTAGCAGGGCTGTAGGGGCAAGTGCTGTTACACACACACAGAAAAAGCTCCCCCAGGTAGCCTCTAGCAGGGCTGTAGGGGCAAGTGCTGTTACACACACAGACAAAGCTCCCCCAGGTAGCCTCTAGCAGGCTGTAGGGGCAAGTGCTGTTACACACACACAGAAAAAGCTCCCCCAGGTAGCCTCTAGCAGGCTGTAGGGGCAAGTGCTGTTACACACACACAGACAAAGCTCCCCCAGGTAGCCTCTAGCAGGCTGTAGGGGCAAGTGCTGTTAGCGAGTAGCGTCTATGAAGGCTACCGGCACTGTGGCTACACACAGAGGGGGTGGGTGGCCACCACCATCCACCACCACCACCATCATCATCACCACCATCATCACCCACCATCATCCACCATCACTACCACACACCACCCATCCCACCACCATCAC
>WFAB01003952.1:0-10899 GCA_018977245.1 Lethenteron camtschaticum
TCCGTCCGTCCGTCCGTCCGTCCGTCCGTCCGCGTTTGTCCGTCCGTCCGTCCGCGTTTGTCCGTCCGGTCCGTCCCGCGGTTTGTCCGTCCGTCCGTGTATCAACATCGCCCCCTACTGCAAACACTTGGCATGACCCTGTCCGACAAGATGGCCGCCCGCTCCCCCTGCGATATGTGAATTAAACAAGATGGCCGTCGCTTCCGGCGCCTCACGGCAAAACTTTAAACTTCGCTTCAAAATTACTTTACTGAAACGCAGCACGTTTATTTAAACAATTACTTTACTGAAACGCAGCACGTTTTTTTTAACACAGAAACAAGAAACATTTATTAACACAGAGACGAGATACATTTAATAGCCTTATTTGTGCACGAAAAGCACGGCGCGAGGCCTAGTGCGGCAGGCTTCGCGAGGCCTAGTGCGGCAGGCTTATTAACAGAGATGAAACGCAGCACGTTTATTTAAACAAAATTTACTTTACTGAAACGCAGCACGTTTTTTTTAACACAGAAACAAGAAACATTTATTAACACAGAGACGAGATACATTTAATCACCTTATTTGTGCACGAAAAGCACGGCGCGAGGCCTAGTGCGGCAGGCTTCGCAAGGCCTAGTGCGGCAGGCTTCGCGAGGCCTAGTGCAGAAGGTGGTGGTGGGGGCTGGTGGTGGGGGTGGTGGTGGGGGTGGTGGTGAAGGCTGGTGGTGGGGGTGGTGGTGGGGGGTGGTGGTGAGGGCTGGTGGTGGGGGCTGGTGGTGGGGGTGGTGGTGGGGGGTGGTGGTGAAGGCTGGTGGTGGGGGGTGGTGGTGGGGTGGTGGTGAGGGCTGGTGGTGGGGGCTGGTGGTGGGGGGTGGTGGTGGGGGGTGGTGGTGAAGGCTGGTGGTGGGGGGTGGTGGTGGGGGGGTGGTGGTGAGGGTGGTGGTGGGGCTGGTGGTGGGGGTGGTGGTGGGGGGTGGTGGTGAAGGCTGGTGGTGGGGGGTGGTGGTGGGGGGTGGTGGTGGGGCTGGTGGTGGGGGCTGGTGGTGGGGGGTGGTGGTGGGGGGTGGTGGGGGTGGTGGGGGTGGTGGTGGGGGTGGTGGTGGGGGTGGTGGTGGGGGTGGTGGTGGGGGTGGTGGTGGGGGTGGTGGTGGGGGGTGGTGGTGGGGGGTGGTGGTGGGGGGTGGTGGTGGGGTGGTGGTGGGGGGTGGTGGTGGGGGTGGTGGTGAGGGTGGTGGTGGGGCTGGTGGTGGGGGGTGGTGGGGGTGGTGGTGGGGTGTGGTGGGGGTGGTGGTGGGGGTGGTGGTGGGGGTGGTGGTGGGGGGGTGGGGGTGGTGGGGGTGGTGGTGGGGGGTGGTGGTGGGGGTGGTGGTGAGGCTGGTGGTGGGGGGTGGTGGTGGGGGGTGGTGGTGGGGGCTGGTGGTGGGGGTGGTGGTGGGGGGTGGTGGTGGGGGGTGGTGGTGGGGGGTGGTGGTGAAGGCTGGTGGTGGGGGGTGGTGGTGGGGGTGGTGGTGAGGGCTGGTGGTGGTGGGGTGGTGGGGTGGGGTGGTGGTGGGGGGTGGTGGTGGGGGTGGTGGTGAGGGTGGTGGGGGGTGGTGGTGGGGGGTGGTGGTGAGGGGTGGTGGTGGGGGTGGTGGTGGGGGGTGGTGGTGGGGGTGGTGGTGGGGGGTGGTGGTGGGGGTGGTGGTGGGGCTGGTGGTGGGGGCTGGTGGTGGGGCTGGTGGTGAGGGGTCTTTAAATCTCACAGCGTTTCTTGTCAAAACAAACACTTTTAATTACGTTACACTAGAATACAGTATTTTTTTCTTTAACTCCTCTATACCCGGTCGATATCCCTGTACCGGTACTAAGTATTATTCCTACCAGCCCACCCCGCAGGGTCCTGTTCTTTAATTTAAATGTTTTAATTAAAAGCTATCTCAGGGAATTATAAGGGAATGTTACACTTGTTTAGCCAGGAAAGCGTCACTGAGTCTAAAGGTTTTTGTAGGGTCCTGCCAAGTGTTTGCAGTAGGGGGCGATGTTGCTACACCTAATCGAACGATACGAAGGGAGAGTTTGAGGCCTAGTTCTAGGCTTTAGGCCGAGCTGTAGGCTTTAGGCCGCTGTGAGTTAATTTTTAATTTAAATGTTTTCATTATTAATGTAAACGCTTTAAATGTAAATGTTTCTATTTAAAAACATCAGGGAATGTAACATTGTTGAACATTAGCTCCCTTGCACACACGCGGCGGTACGATACGAAGGGAGAGTTTGAGGCCTAGTTCTAGGCTTTAAGCCTAGCTGTAGGCTTTAGGCCGCTGTGAGTTAATCTTTAATTGAAATGTTTTAATTAAAAGCTATCTCAGGGAATTATAAGGGAATGTTACACTTGTTTAGCCAGGAAAGCGTCACTGAGTCTAAAGGTTTTTGTAGGGTCCTGCCAAGTGTTTGCAGTAGGGGGCGATGTTGCTACACCTAATCGGACATCGGACGGACGGACGGACGGACGATATAATCTATTGTAGGCTGGTTCACTTCGTTCCTACCAGTACCAGTATAATCTATTGTAGGCAGAGAAAAAAGTTAGCATGTCAATGAGTGGACGACGACGTGGTACGGTACGCAAGCTTGAAAATTAGGAGAAAGACACACTAAAATTAAATAACCTAGCAAAATATCGAAATGTAATGTAATGCAACACAGAGAGTCGGTCAACATACAATTAACGCACAGCCCGGTTGATTACGTATTTCAAAGATAGTCTAGTGTAGTAGTGTATAGTGTAGTGTATAGTAGTAGTGTATAGTGTATTGTATAGTGTAGTGTATAGTGTAGTGTATAGTGTAGTAGTGTGTAGTAGTGTATAGTGTAGTGCGTAGTGTATAGTGTAGTGTTTAGTGTAGTGTATAGTGTAGTGTATAATGTAGTGTATAATGTAGTGTATAATGTAGTGTAGTGTATAGTATAGTGTATAGTGTAGTGTATAGTGTAGTAGTGTATAGTGTAATGTATAGTGTAGTGTATAGTGTAGTGTATAGTGTAGTAGTGTGTAGTAGTGTATAGTGTAGTGTATAGTAGTGTATAGTGTAGTGTATAGTGTAGTGTATAGTAGTGTATAGTGTAGTGTATAGTGTAGTGTATAGTGTAGTGTATAGTAGTGTATAGTGTAGTGTATAGTGTAGTGTATAGTAGTGTATAGTGTAGTGCAGTAGTATATAGTGTAGTGTATAGTGTAGTGCGTAGTGTAGTGTATAGTGTAGTGTATAGTAGTGTATAGTGTAGTGTATAGTGTAGTCACTACACTATACACTACTCTATACACTACTATACACTACACTGTAGTGTATAGTAGTGTATAGTGTAGTGTATAGTGTAGTGTATAGTGTAGTAGTGTATAGTGTAGTGTATAGTGTAGTAGTGTATAGTGTAGTGTGTAGTGTATAGTGTAGTATTGTATAGTGTAGTAGTGTATAGGGTAGTGTATAGTGTAGTGTATAGTGTAGTGTATAGTGTAGTAATGTATAGTGTAGTGTATAGTGTAGTGTGTAGTGTATAGGGTAGTGTATAGTGTAGTGTATAGTGTAGTAGTGTATAGTGTAGTAGTGTATAGTGTAGTAGTGTATAGTGTAGTAGTGTATAGTGTAGTGTATAGTGTAGTGTATGCCATTAACATCGTTCTGCATTGCTTTGTAAAAATGTCGTGGCAAATGATACAAGGAGCTTGGCAAGCTACGCGGTTTTCGGCGCTAACCACTGCACCACCGCTCCCCCACCCCCACACCCCCCCACAGAGACACGTGCCCACCCACCCACAGATGACGTCTCACGCCACGGTCCGCTCAGCCCTAAATTTAGCTCTGCCCCCCTCTCACAGAGAGACTCAACAACTTTACCAAATATGGCAGAGGGAGGTGCAGGAGGGTAGCGGAGGTGATTGTATGTGGCGCGTGTGTGTGTGTGTGTTAGAGTGTGTGTGTGTGTTAGACTGTGTGTCTGTGTGTATGTATGTGTTTGTGTGTGTTAGTGTGTGTGTATTAGACTGGGTGTGTGTTAGACTGTGTGTCTGTGTTATAATGTGTGTGTCTGTGTGTGTGTATGTCTGTGTGTGTATGTCTGTGTGTGTGTTAAAGTGTGTGTGTCTGTGTGTGTGTGTTAAAGTGTGTGTGTGTGTCTGTGTGTGTGTTAGAGTGTGTGTGTCTGTGTGTGTGTTAGAGTGTGTCTGTGTGTGTAAGTGTCTTTGTGTGTGTCTGTGTGTGTGTCTGTGTGTGTGTCTGTGTCTGTGTGTTAGAGTGTGTGTGTCTGTGTGTTAGAGTGTGTGTGTGTCTGTATGTGTGTGTGTCTGTGTGTCTGTGTGTGTGTGTGTCTGTGTGTGTGTATTAGACTGGGTGTGTGTCTGTGTGTGTTAGAGTGTGTGTGTGTGTGTCTGTGTTAGAGTGTGTGTGTATGTGTGTGTCTGTGTGTGTGTTAGAGTGTGTGTGTCTGTGTGTGTCTGTGTGTCTGTGTTAGACTGTGTGTGTGTTAGACTGTGTGTGTCTGTGTGTGTCTGTGTGTGTGTCTGTGTGTGTGTATGTCTGTGTGTGTGTCTGTGTGTGTGTCTGTGTGTTAGAGTGTGTGTGTGTATTAGACTGGGTGTGTGTTAGACTGTGTGTCTGTGTGTATGTATGTGTCTGTGTGTGTTAGTGTGTGTGTGTTAGAGTGAGTGTGTGTGTCTGTGTGTGCGTTAGAGTGTGTCTGTGTGTGTAAGTGTCTGTGTTAGACTGTGTGTGTCTGTGTTAGACTGTGTGTGTCTGAGTTAGACTGTGTGTGTCTGTGTGTGTGTCTGTGTGTATGTCTGTGTGTGTGTCTGTGTGTGTGTCTGTGTGTGTGACTGTGTGTGTGTGTCTGTGTGTGTGTCTGTGTGTGTGTGTCTGTGTCTGTGTGTATGTCTGTGTGTGTGTTAGTGTGTGTGTGTGTATGTCTGTGTTAGACTGTGTGTGTGTTAGACTGTGTGTCTGTGTGTGTGTCTGTGTGTGTCTGTGTGTGTGTCTGTGTGTGTGTCTGTGTTAGAGTGTGTGTGTCTGTGTGTGTCTGTGTTAGAGTGTGTGTGTCTGTGTGTGTCTGTGTGTGTGTTAGACTGTGTGTGTGTTAGACTGTGTGTGTTAGACTGTGTGTGTGTCTGTGTTATAATGTGTGTCTGTGTGTGTTAGAGTGTGTGTGTCTGTGTTAGAGTGTGTGTGTAAGACTGTGTGGTGTGTTAGAATGTGTGTGTCTGTGTGTGTTAGAGTGTGTGTGTTTGTGTCTGTGTTAGAGTGTTTGTCTGTGTGTGTCTGTGTGTGTCTGTATTATAATGTGTGTGTGTCTTTGTTGTATGTCTGTGTGTCTGTGTTAGAATGTGTGTGTATTAGACTGTGTGTGTCTGTGTGTGTTAGAATGTGTGTCTGTGTGTGTTAGACTGTGTGTGTCTGTGTGTGTTAGAATGTGTGTGTCTGTGTGTGTTAGAATGTGTGTGTCTGTGTTAAAATGTATGTATGTTTGTCTGTGTCTTCAAGTGTGTGTGTGGATGTTAATATCCTGTGTGTTAGAATGTGTGTGTCTGTCTGTGTGTGTGTATGTCAGTTTGTATCTGTGTTAGAATGTGTGTGTGTCTGTGTGTATCTGTGTTAGAATGTGTGTGTGTTTGTCTGTGTCTTAAAGTGTGTGTGTGTGGATATTAATATCCTGTGTGTCTGTCTGTGTGTGTGTGTCTGTCTGTGTGTTAGAATATGTGTGTGCCTGTGTGTCTGTGTTAGAATGTGGTTTTGTGCTAATTAGTTGAAGGTGGAGGGGTTACCAGCCCCTCGCACCTGTCCAGAGCCCCTATTTGGCCGCTGTGGTGGTCCAGACGCCAAGAAGGAAATGCCAATCGGAATTGGCCCTTCCCCCACGGCACTGCCCACCACAGCGTTGCCGTCTGGCACCACGAGGGGGTAGGGGGTTGTTTTTACCTGCAGCGCCACACCTATTGCCATCATTAGGGGAAAGAACGGTGATCCAATCTCCGACCCGCAGGAACAGGTCTGCAGATTTGCTGAGCATTTCTGTGAGGTCCTGGAAAACATCGTGGGACTAAGTGGGGATGACCCTGCTGAGGCTGCCGCAAATATTGGAGGAGGAGGAAGTCACCCCCTGTGAGTGGCTGGCTGAGGTGCCATCTGTTGAGAAAATACTGAAGTTCGATCCAGAGCCTTAGACCAGGAAAGGCACTGGGCAGAGATGATCTCCCAAGCGAAATACTGAGGGAGGGTGGCGTTTGTGCACAGACTGCCCTACGTGACATCATAACAACAGTCTGGACCACTGGACGGGTTCCGCAGGATTGGAAGGATGTCCTGGTGGTCCCCCTCTTTAAGAAGGGGGACCGCACAGACTGTAACAACTACAGGGGCGTCTCACTCCTCAGTGTGCCGGGAAAGGTCCTGGCAAGGATTATTCAACATCGCCTTGCTAGGCACGCTGAGGAGAGGCTTGTGGAGCCCCAATGTGGTTTTAGGAAAGGGCGGTCCTGCACAGATGCCATATTTTCTGTCCATTTGCTACAGCAGAGGTGTAGGGAATTCCAACAAGACCTACATATCTGCTTTATTGACCTGGTCAAGGCCTATGATACCATCAGTAGGCCTGGGCTCTGGGTTGTTCTTCGTGCTTTCGGAGTCCCTGACCCTCTGCTCACGATCATGAAGGACCTTCATGATGGTGAGCGGGCCCGGGTAAAACTACGTGGCCGGGAGTCGGAGCCTATCCCTGTACACCTTGGGGTGCGGCAGGGATGTCCTCTGGCTCCCACATTATTTAACATCTTTTTCGACCACGTAGTTCGTGAAACCTTCGATGGCTGTACCAGAAGAATTTACATCTGGTACAGATACAATGGGAGGCTGATCGACGCCCGGGTGCGATCAAGGGATGGCTCCCTATTAGTCAACCACGTTATTTATGCCGATGATCTGGTAATTGCCGCTCACTCAGAGGAGTTGGAGACGCTGCTGCTGAACCTGGAGCGTGCCACTAAGAGGTGGGGCCTTACCATCAGCCCCACCAAAACTAAGCATCTGCCTGGGTATTTTGTACCATCGGACATTCCACCCTCACAACTCCCAATCGGTGATGGGGCAGTTTTGGAGAGAGTGGAGAGTTTCCCATACCTGGGCAGTGTGCTTATGACCGGCTCCGGTTTAACAGCAGAGGTCTCACTCCGAATCAGTCGAGCGGCAATATCTTTTAATCGGTTGCGTAACGCTGTGTGGAAGCTACCTGGTCTGTCGCTCCGCACGAAGCTTCAGGTCTTCTCGGCCACGGTCATTCCCTCCCTTCTCTACGCTTGCGAAACGTGGACCCCCCTAATGGAGCATCTTCGCCGGTTAGAAACATTTAGGTTGGCCTGCCTACGATCAATCCTGGGTTTAACCTGCAGGCTGGATTGTGTGAAGAGCTCACAAATGCTTGAAAGATCTGGGCAAAGTCCCATCGGTGAGCTCCTCCGGCAGGCAAGGCTGCGTTGGCTGGGTCATGTAGCCCGCATGCCCAGCCACCGCATGCCTAAACAGCTTTCGTTCGGCCAGATCGAGGGGGCTAAACGGGCGCGGCACGGGCTAGAGAATAGATGGAGTGATGTGGTACAGGAGGACGTGGAGCTGAGTGGACTTGCCGATGACCGGTACCAGCGGTGTCAAGATCGGCCTCTGTGGAGGAGGCTCGTGAAGGACGCTACTGGGCAGTTGGAGGCAGTCGCCTTCCAACAACAACGGAGGGCGGAGGAGTGACGCTCACAACAACGAGCGGAGCGGATAAAACGCAGCGAGTTGGCACAGTAGGGGGCACAGGTGGTGCATCAGTCATCTCAGTCATCTCAGTCAGTCGTTGGCTGGGCCATGTAGCCCGCATGCCCCAGCCACTGCAGTTGATGAAGCCTGCAGCGGATGGAGCCTGCAGTTGACAGGTGACGAGAGGATTGAGAGGGAACAGCTGAGGACTGTGGGAGTGGTGGGAGTGGTGGTGGTGGGGTGGTGGTGGTGGGGTGGTGGTGGTGGTGGGGGTGGTGGTGGTTTGGGGAGTGATTGTGGAGAGACACGAGGGGTGGCTCGCACACAGCAACTTCCAGAGAGACGCGAGGTGAGTGTCTTTGTGTGTGTCTGTCTGTGTGTGTGTCTGTCTGTGTGTGTGTCTGTGTGTGTGTGTTTGTCTGTCTGTGTGTGTGTCTGTGTGTGTCTGTCTGTGTGTCTGTGTGTCTATGTGTGTGTCTATGTGTGTGTCTGTGTTTGTCTATGTGTGTGTGTCTATGTATGTGTGTGTGTCTGTGTGTGTCTGTCTGTGTGACTGTGTGTCTGTCGTGTGTGTGTCTGTGTGTCTGTGTGTGTGTCTGTGTGTGTGTGTCTGTGTGTCTATGTGTGTGTCTATGTGTGTGTCTGTGTGTGTGTCTATGTGTGTGTCTGTCTGTGTGTGTGTCTGTGTGTGTGTGTCTGTGTGTGTGTCTGTGTGTGTGTGTCTGTGTGTCTATGTGTGTGTGTCTGTGTGCTGTGTGTGTCTGTCTGTGTGTGTGTCTGTCTCTGTGTGTGTGTGGTCTGTGTGTGTGTCTGTGTGTCTATGTGTATGTGTCTATGTGTATGTGTGTGTCTGTGTGCGTGTGTGTGTCTGTGTGTCTGTCTCTGTGTGTCTGTGTGTGTCTGTCCGTGTGTGTCTGTCTGTGTGTCTGTATGTGTCTGTCTGTGTGTGTATGTCTGTGTTGTCTGTCGTGTGTCTGTGTGTGTCTGTTTGTGTGTCTGTGTGCTGTGTATGTGTCTGTGTGTCTGTCTGTGTGTGTCTATGTGTGTGTGTCTGTGTTTATGTGTGTGTGTCTGTGTCTGCGTGTGTGTGTGTCTGTGTGTGTGTCTGTGTGTGTGTCTGTGTGTGTGTGTCTGCGTGTCTGTCTATGTGCATCGTGTCTGCGTGTCCGATAGCGAAGATCTGAACCGGTCCTGGGCCTCCTCCTCTAGGTCGACTCAGCCTCAAATTATTGGCTGCACTTTCCCGAGCGGTCTATTTGGGGTTCTACGCAGGGGATCCTTTACCTTTGTAAAGACCTGGACACACCCCCAGGTCTCGGTAGGTCAGGCTACGAGTGGGTGGGTGGGTGGGTGGTGGGTGGGTGGGGGTGGGGGGGGGGGGGGGTGGGGGGGTGGGTGAGTGGGTGAGTGGGTGGAGTGGGTGGGTGAGTGGGTGGGTGGTGGTGGGTGAGTGGGTGAGTGGGTGAGGTGAGTGGGTGGGTGGGGTGGGTGAGTGGGTGGGTGTGGTGGGTGAGTGGGTGGGTGAGTGAGTGAGTGGGTGAGTGAGTGGGTGGGTGGGTGAGTGGGTGTGTGGGTGGGTGGGTGAGTGAGTGAGTGGGTGAGTGAGTGGGTGGGTGGGTGAGTGGGTGTGTGGGTGGGTGGGTGAGTGAGTGAGTGGGTGAGGTGAGTGGGGTGGGTGTGTGGGTGGGTGGGTGGGTGAGTGGGTGGTTGGGTGGTGTGGGTGGGTGAGTGGGTGGGTGGGTGGGTGTGGTGGGTGGGTGGATGTGTGGATGGGTGGGTGAGTGGGTGGGTGGGTGTGTGGGTGAGTGGGGTGAGTGGGTGGGTGGGTGAGTGAGTGAGTGGGTGAGTGAGTGGGTGAGTGGGTGAGTGGGTGGGTGGGTGAGTGGGTGAGTGGGGTGGTGGGTGGGTGGGTGGGTGTGTGGGTGGGTGGGTGAGTGGGTGAGTGGGTGAGTGAGTGGGTGGGTGGGTGAGTGAGTGAGTGGGTGGGTGAGTGGGTGAGTGGGTGAGTGAGTGGGTGGGTGGGTGAGTGGGTGTGTGGGTGGGTGGGTGAGTGAGTGAGTGGGTGAGTGAGTGGGTGGGTGGGTGAGTGAGTGGGTGGGTGGGTGGGTGAGTGGTGGGTGAGTGGGGTGGGTGGGTGGGTGGGTGGGTGAGTGGGTGGGTGAGTGGGTGGGTGAGTGGGTGGGTGAGTGGGTGGGTGGGTGTGTGGTGGGTGGGTGAGTGGGTGGGTGGGTGGGTGAGTGGGTGGGTGGGTGGGTGAGTGGGTGGGTGGGTGGGTGGGTGAGTGAGTGAGTGAGTGGGTGGGTGAGTGGGTGGGTGAGTGGGTGGGTGAGTGGTGGTGGTGGGTGGGTGGGTGAGTGGGTGGGTGGGTGGGTGAGTGAGTGGGTGGGTGGGTGGTGAGTGGTGAGTGGGTGAGTGGGTGAGTGGGTGGGTGAGTGGGTGGGTGAGTGGGTGGGTGAGTGGGTGGGTGAGTGGGTGAGTGGGTGGGTGAGTGGGTGGGTGAGTGGGTGGGTGAGTGGGTGGGTGGGTGGGTGAGTGGGTGGGTGGTGGGTGAGTGGGTGGGTGGGTGGGTGAGTGGGTGGGTGGGTGAGTGAGTGGGTGGTGGGTGGGTGTGTCGGTGGGTGGGTGAGTGAGTGGGTGGGTGGTGAGTGGGTGTGTGGGTGGGTGGGTGGGTGAGTGAGTGAGTGGGTGAGTGAGTGGGTGGGTGGGTGAGTGGGTGTGTGGGTGGGTGGGTGAGTGAGTGAGTGAGTGGGTGAGTGAGTGGGTGGGTGTGTGGGTGGGTGGGTGGGTGAGTGGGTGGTTGGGTGGGTGAGTGGGTGGTGTGGGTGGGTGGGTGAGTGGGTGGGTGGGTGGGTGGGTGGGTGAGTGAGTGGTGAGTGGGTGGGTGAGTGGGTGGGTGAGTGGGTGGGTGGGTGGGTGGTGTGGTGGGTGGGTGGTGAGTGGGTGGTGAGTGGGTGGGTGAGTGGGTGGGTGAGTGGGTGGTGAGTGGTGGGTGAGTGGGTGAGTGGGTGGGTGAGTGGGTGGGTGGTGGTGGGTGGGTGTGAGTGGGTGGGTGAGTGGTGGGTGGGTGGGGGTGGGGTGTGGTGGGTGTGGGTGAGTGGTGGTGTGTGGTGGGTGGTGTGGTGTGTGGGTGTTCGGGGTGGGTGCGGTGAGTGAGTGGGTG
>WFAB01003953.1:0-10896 GCA_018977245.1 Lethenteron camtschaticum
GTGTGTGTGGGTCACGCTGTGTGTGTGTGGGGTCACACTGTGTGTGTGTGGGTCACGCTGTGTGTGTGTGGGTCACGCTGTGTGTGTGTGGGTCACGCTGTGTGTGTGTGGGGGTCACGCTGTGTGGGGTCACGCTGTGTGGGGTCACGCTGTGTGTGGGGGTCACGCTGTGTGGGGGTCACGCTGTGTGTGTGGGGGTCACGCTGTGTGTGTGTGGGGGTCACGCTGTGTGTGTGGGGTCACGCAGTGTGTGGGGGTCACGCTGTGTGGAGGTCACGCTGTGTGGGGGTCACGTGTGTGGGGGTCACGCTGTATGTGTGGGGTCACGCTGTGTATGTGTGGGGGTCACGCTGTGTGTGGGGGGGTCACGCTGTGTGTGGGGGGGTCACGCTGTGTGGGGTCAGTGTGTGGGGGTCACGTGTGTGGGGGTCACGCTGTGTGTGTGGGGTCACGCTGTGTGTGGGGGTCACGTGTGTGGGGGTCACTGTGTGGGGGTCACGTGTGTGTGGGGTCACGCTGTGTGGTGGGGTCCACGTGTGGTGTTGGGGGTCACGTGTGGGGGTCACGCGTGTGTGGGGGGTCACGCTGTGTTGTGGGGGGGTCACGCTGTTGTGGGGGTCACGCTGTGGTGGTCACGGTGTCGTGTGTGTGGGGTCACGCTATGGTGTGGGGGGGTCACGCTGTGTAGGGTCACGCCTGTGGGGGGTCACGGTTTGTGTGATGGGTCACGCTGTGGTGTGGGGGTCACGCTGTGTGGTGTGGGGTTTCACGTGTTGTGGGGGGTCACGCTGTGTGTGTGGGGGTCACGCCTGTGTG
This sequence comes from Lethenteron camtschaticum, assembly GCA_018977245.1. NCBI lineage: Eukaryota > Metazoa > Chordata > Hyperoartia > Petromyzontiformes > Petromyzontidae > Lethenteron > Lethenteron camtschaticum. Next base: position 817 of record WFAB01003953.1, read on the forward strand.
GGGGGTCACGTGTTGCTCGTGGCTCCTTCTCTCCCGCAGGCCCCCTACTTCTGGCCACTTTATTACAGCCAGAGCGAGGACACGGATTACGGTGGGGCTGGGAGGCGATGGGAACCCCCCCCGCCCCCCCCCCCACATTCGCCATCATCTTATCCCTCCACCCTTTCACCGCCCTCTCTCTCACCCCCTTACACACTCACCACGCCCCCCATTGCGTAGCTCCACTCCACTCGCACCCCCACCCTCTTGTCACTCCCCCCCCACCACACCTCACCACTCCCCCCCCCCCAAACACCCTCACCGCTCCCCCCCACTTCACCGCTCCCCCCCCACAACACCTCACCCGCTCACCCCCCCTCCCCACAACACCTCATCGCTCCCCCCCCCCAAACACCTCACCGCTCCCCCCCCCACTTCACCGCTCCCCCCCCCCACAACACCTCACCGCTCCCCCCCCCCTCCCCACAACACCTCACCGCTCCCCCCCCCCAAACACCTCACCGCTCCCCCCCCACAACACCTCCCCCCCCCCCACCTCACCGCTCCCCGTGCCAGCTGTGCTCCTCCGTGTTTCCACAGCGATTTACCTGGCGCGGAAAAACATTCGCAGCAAGGGCGAACTGACGAATACGAGAAGGTGCGATCAGAACCGGCATCATCAGCATCATCATCATCATCAGCAGCAGCAGCATCATCATCAGCAGCAACATCAGCAACGGCATAATCAGCGTCATCGGCAGTTGTGGTGGCTCCTCACTCGCCCCCCCCGTCCTTCTCTGCCCCCCTCCTCGTCTTCCCCCCTCCCCCTCACCAGGAGTGTTACTCCCGCGCTGCACCAGAAGATCAACCACGAGTGGGACTACGTGGTGTGCCAGGCCAAGGAGCAGTACAGGTGAGGGCGCAGGTGGGGGGGGGGGGGTGCAGGTGAGGGGCCAGGTGAGGGAGAGAGGTGAGGATGATGGAGTGATGATATTGGTGATGTGGTGGTCTGTCGAGGCGAGGTGCTGGCTGGTATGTATCCGTGTGTCTGTCTGTGTGTCTGTGTGTGTGTGTCTGTGTGTGTGTGTGTCTGTGTGTTTGTGTGTCTGTGTGTCTGTGTGTCTGTGTGTGTCTGTGTGTCTGTCTGTGTGTCTGTGTATCCGTGTGTCTGTGTGTGTCTGTGTGGTTAGAATGCTGCGCTACGAACCCAGCCACTCGATTTCGATTCATGCTCACGGCCAACACCAGCGACGATTATCTGAACCATTACCGGACCTCCCCTAGGTCGACTTAGCCTCAAAGGACTACCTGGCGCAGTGTGTACATATCAGCACTGGGGAGACAAAGGCCGCTGGGCGTGGTGCTGGTCACCACCCACCCCCTTGTGCGATGTGCCGACCTTCATAGGCGCTCGCTAAACAGCACTTGCCCAGAGAGCGCGCGGCAGCTACACGGGGTGTCTTTGTCTTTGTTGTGCAGGAGCGGACGCGAGCGGCCCAAAGGCGACCGCGTGGTCCTCGAGTGTCAGGAGCGCGCCCCACTGGCTCGTGCGGAGACCCCCGGTAGCCACGCGCGCGCGCCGCACGCGGTTGGGGGGGCCCCCCACTGAGGGGGGCAGCGCTGGGTAGAGCTGGTTGTCCCGCGTTCATTGATTGTCTTTTTGACCCCACCCCCCCCGCCTCCACATCCCCTGCAGCCCGGTGCCCTGCATGCCCTGGACAGTGGACTCAACCGAGTGATGGAGCCTGGCGCGGAGGAGGTGACGACACCCTGCGCCCAGCGCCCTGCACCCCACACCAAGCGCCCAGCGCCCTGCACCCCACACCAAGCGCCCTGCGCCCTGCACCCCACACCAAGCGCCCTGCACCCCACATCAAGCGCCCAGCGCCCTGCACCCCACACCAAGCACCCAGCGCTCTGCACCCCACACCAAGCGCCCTGCACCCCACACCAAGCGCCCTGCGCCCTGCACCCCGAACCTCGCACGGTGCATCCTCTCAGTGTCTGTCTCTCTTTTTGCAGAAGCCAACGGTGGAGCAATACCGTCGCCAGGTGAGCTGTGCTCCACCTCACTCCACCTCACCCTGCTCCACTCCGCCCCACATCGCTCCACCTCGCTCCGCTCTACCCCGATCCACCTTACGCTGCTCCACTCCACCCCGCGCAAACCTCACCCCGTTCCACTCCACCCCACCCCGCTCCACCTCGCTCCACCTCGCTCCAGCTCACCCCGCTCCACCTAACCCCGCTCCACCCACCCCGCTCCACTCACCCCACTCCACCCCGCTCCACTCCACCTCACCCCACTCCACCCCGCTCCACTCCACCTCACCCCACTCCACCCTGCTCCACCCCACCCCGGGTGATGCGGCTTCACCCCACGCGTGTAAACACTTACGAATGAAGTTGGCCAAACACCCCACGATAGGACCACAGAGCTTGGGCAAGTTGATAATTGTTTTTTTTTACCCTTCTATCTGGCAGGAAAACTGACACCTTTTTTACAAGGAGTCATGTTTGCATTGACCACAATACCTGCAGTTATAATGCAAACAAAAAACACAACTCTGATAATGTATGCACTGTCCTTGAAGTTGATTGGTCCACACCCGAGACAGCTTTCCTTAGAGCCTAGTCTCACATGGGTTGGACCAGATGACGCCAAAAGGCGCACAACTCAAAGACAATGCACCATCAGAGTATGAAAGCTCGGGTAAGCATTTACACCATTGGTACCTCATTTTACTGGCAAATGAGTTTCCAATGGTGCTTGGGTAAGTTGTTGGCGGCGACAGTTTTGGCTGCATGCCCCCCCCCCGCCTCCCCCCCCCCTGCCTCCCCCTGCCTCCCCCCCCCTGCCTCCCCCCCCCGCCTCCCCCCCCCCGCGCAACGGCGGCGCGCGATACAAATCCCCAGCAGCGCCTGGATGTGCCCTCGGCACGAATGACAGCGAAATTTCCCCCCCAAAAAACCCACACGTACATCACAAGCAACACGTGGCACACGAACTCTACGCGTGCGTCCCGTACACAGCGATGTCGTCGTTTTGTGTTCAGCGTGTTGTCCTTCCCCCGCAACCTCCACACACGCAGCGTTGGCTACGTACGGCGAGAAAGAGGTTCAGTGTGCATGCAATTCACGTTGCCGTGGGGGCGGCGGGGGGTTCGTGTTGCTGACCTGGTCGTGAACCGTGTCCCCCAGGTCATGTACTACCAGCAGGCCGCACTGCGTTCTCGAACCAAAACCTCCGTCTCCCTCGGGAGGTGAGGCCCGACACGAAGTGGGGGGGGGGTGTGGGGGGTGCGAGGGCGGGGGACGCTAACCCATGACACTCCCCCCCCCCCCCCCCTTTAGTCTGTTGAAGTTCTCGGAGTCGTTCAGCGTGTACGACCCCCTACTCACCACGTGTCTCCCCAGCAACCCTGGGTAACGGACGACACCATGTGCTGGACCCTCAACTCACCCAGGTGACACTGCTCACGGGGCGACATCCCCCTGACCCTAACCATGGCCATAGCCATAGGCCTGACCCTTCACCAAAAGCTCATCACATTCGTCAATGACACTTGGTGCAAGATCATTTTATACGCGCAATGAAGAGGGGTCATTGCTCGAAACGTCGCCTATTAATTATATATACGTTTTTTCTGTCAAGGCTGCAGTGTTATTGATGGACGTCTTGAGTGTGTTAGTTTGTTATAAGTGGACTTGCGCGCCACTGCCAACGCAGCAGCAGCAGCAGCACCATATCGTGTCACATGAACACTCGCTCTGACCCCAACACTCATACTAGCCCCGCATACGTGATGTCTGTGTGTTGTGTACGCGTGGCTTGTGTTGAGCACACGTGTTGTGTTTGCGTGGTTTGTGTTGTGCACTCGTGGCGTGTATACGTTGTGTGTGGCGTGTGGTGTGTACAAGTGGCGTGTGGTGTGTACACGTGTTGTACGTGCTGTGTGTTGTGTGTGCGTGCTGGGTGGTGTGTACACGTGGCGTGTGGTGTGTACACGTGTTGTGTGTGCACGTGCTGTGTGTACACGTGTTGTGTGTACACGTGCTGTGCTCAGCGTGGAGGTGCCCACGCGGCTGCGTGTGGAGCGGTGGGGCGTTCTCGTTCCGGGAGCTGCTCCGTGACCCGCGGGGCCGACGCGAGTTCCAGGCCTTCCTCAAAAAGAGTTCAGCGGTGCGGGAGGGGGGGGGGGTCGAGGGGGGCGGAGGTGGGGGGGACAAAGGTGGGGGGGGGGGGCGGAGGTGGTTTGGGGGCAGAGATGGGGGGGCGGAGGTAGGGGGAGGCTCCCCCCCACATGGCGGTTGGGACGGCGCAGCCCTCGACTGTGTGTGAAGAATGGATCTCAGACGGAGCTCTGTGATATCCGCTTCTGCGGCACGCTCTTTCACACACGGAGCGAGGCCGGCACTGCTCTGCGAGGTTGTTGCCCGGATGCTCCATCACGTGACGGCGATAGCAACATCGGGGATACGTCTTCTTGGTTCTTTCGGCAAAGTCACGTAGAAGGGAAATAATAAAATAATAAAAATAAAACATAATAAAATATTTATTTTATATTTATTTTATTATGTTTTATTTGTATAATAAAATAAAAATTATAATTATTTTAGTATGTTCTATTTGTAATGTTGTATTATTTTATAACTTTTTGCTTATTTTATTTTTATTCTTTTATTATTTCCCTTCTACGTGACTACCGCAACAACCAAGAAGATGAATCCCTGCAGTCACGAAAGCTTTAAATCGAAAAAATCGTGGATACGTGTTGGGGGGGGGGGTGATGTAATGTGCGATGTTGTGTAATGTGCGATGTTTGTGATGGCGCAGGGGAGAATCTTGCATTCTGGGAAGCCTGTGAGGACCTGAAGCATGGGGATCAGAGCAAAGCGAAGGAGAAGGCGGAGGAGATTTACAAGTGAGTGGCGGTGGGGGTCGGGTGCGTCTCTCTCGCCTCTCACCTCTCCCGCTCTCTCATTCCAACTCTCATCCCTCTTCCCCTCTGCCTCTCTCTCACTCTCTCATCTCTCCCCCACCCGCTCCCCCAGGCTGTTCCTAGCACAGGGAGCGCGTCGTTGGATCAACATCGACGGGAAGACCATGGACATCACGGTGCGCGGCCTCCAGTGCCCGCACCGCTACGTGCTGGACGCCGCGCAGACGCACATCTACATGCTCATGAAGAAGGTGGGGGGAAGCGCGTGGTGGTGGGGGGGGGGCGAGTGGCATGGCGAGGGTTTGGTGGCGGTGACATCACCGCGGAGCTTGTGCCAGGCTAGGTGCACGTTGACGCTACGTGAAGTGTCGAACGCCAGCTGGCAGGAGGTCACGGGGCAGACCCAGGTGCCATGCGTCGGCTGACTGAGATGACTGGCCGATGCACCACCTGTGCCCCTACTGTGCCAACTATAGCACAACCTAGGGCAGCCACGTTTTCAGTTCGAGGTGTAAACTCGGACTTGTTTCTCAGGCACCCAGGCCCGATCAGCACTGCACAGTACCAGTGCAACGCCGGTACCACAGCTAAGCTACAAATCAATTCCTGTCCCAGACACACCGACGCCAGGACTGCCTCGGACGGTCTGGGGTCGGATCTAGACAAAGTGGCAACCCAAGAATTGACCGAGCCCATCATTTGCACGCACAGTCACTTTAAGATGTTTTTTTGTTCATGTTTTTCTTTTTGTTTGTTGCGGTTGCACCCGATTCAAGAGCCGAATGGCTCACAGAGCTATACCTAATAAGTGAAATGAAAACTGAAAACTGCACGGGGCTTCATAAAATGAGCACCGCCTTTGTGGGTTGAATAGTGGATGGCTGGGTCAAACGTGACTTCTCTTCTTGACCTTGACCCTAACCCCTGCCTCCAGGACACCTTCTACCGCTACCTCAAGTCGGATCTCTACAAGAGTCTCCTCGCCAAGGCCGTGGTGCCGCGTGAGACCGACAAGAAGTGAGAACCTTCCCCCCCCTCCAACCCCCCCTCCCAGGGGGATGCCCCCCCCCCGCCACCCCCGAGATGGGCTGGGACTGGTGCACGCGAGAGGTAAGCGGCAGAGGTGGGACAAAGTCATTGTTATGCAAGTCCAAGTCGAGTCTGAAGTCATCAAATTCATGACTCGAGTCTGACTCGAGTCCAAGTCACATGACTCGAGTCCACACCTCAGAGGTGGGACAAAGTCATTGTTATGCAAGTCCAAGTCGAGTCTGAAGTCATCAAATTCATGACTCGAGTCTGACTCGAGTCCAAGTCACATGACTCGAGTCCACACCTCAGAGGTGGGACAAAGTCATTGTTATGCAAGTCCAAGTCGAGTCTGAAGTCATCAAATTCATGACTCGAGTCTGACTCGAGTCCAAGTCACATGACTCGAGTCCACACCTCAGAGGTGGGACAAAGTCATTGTTATGCAAGTCCAAGTCGAGTCTGAAGTCATCAAATTCATGACTCGAGTCTGACTCGAGTCCAAGTCACATGACTCGAGTCCACACCTCAGAGGTGGGACAAAGTCATTGTTATGCAAGTCCAAGTCGAGTCTGAAGTCATCAAATTCATGACTCGAGTCTGACTCGAGTCCAAGTCACATGACTCGAGTCCACACCTCAGAGGTGGGACAAAGTCATTGTTATGCAAGTCCAAGTCGAGTCTGAAGTCATCAAATTCATGACTCGAGTCTGACTCGAGTCCAAGTCACATGACTCGAGTCCACACCTCAGAGGTGGGACAAAGTCATTGTTATGCAAGTCAAGTCGAGTCTGAAGTCATCAAATTCATGACTCGAGTCTGACTCGAGTCCAAGTCACATGACTCGAGTCCACACCTCAGAGGTGGGACAAAGTCATTGTTATGCAAGTCCAAGTCGAGTCTGAAGTCATCAAATTCATGACTCGAGTCTGACTCGAGTCCAAGTCACATGACTCGAGTCCACACCTCAGAGGTGGGACAAAGTCATTGTTATGCAAGTCCAAGTCGAGTCTGAAGTCATCAAATTCATGACTCGAGTCTGACTCGAGTCCAAGTCACATGACTCGAGTCCACACCTCAGAGGTGGGACAAAGTCATTGTTATGCAAGTCCAAGTCGAGTCTGAACTCATCAAATTCATGACTCGAGTCTGACTCGAGTCCAAGTCACATGACTCGAGTCCACACCTCAGAGGTGGGACAAAGTCATTGTTATGCAAGTCCAAGTCGAGTCTGAAGTCATCAAATTCATGACTCGAGTCTGACTCGAGTCCAAGTCACATGACTCGAGTCCACACCTCAGAGGTGGGACAAAGTCATTGTTATGCAAGTCCAAGTCGAGTCTGAAGTCATCAAATTCATGACTCGAGTCTGACTCGAGTCCAAGTCACATGACTCGAGTCCACACCTCAGAGGTGGGACAAAGTCATTGTTATGCAAGTCCAAGTCGAGTCTGAAGTCATCAAATTCATGACTCGAGTCTGACTCGAGTCCAAGTCACATGACTCGAGTCCACACCTCAGAGGTGGGACAAAGTCATTGTTATGCAAGTCCAAGTCGAGTCTGAAGTCATCAAATTCATGACTCGAGTCTGACTCGAGTCCAAGTCACATGACTCGAGTCCACACCTCAGAGGTGGGACAAAGTCATTGTTATGCAAGTCCAAGTCGAGTCTGAAGTCATCAAATTCATGACTCGAGTCTGACTCGAGTCCAAGTCACATGACTCGAGTCCACACCTCTGGTAAGCGGTGACCTGCGTGCCCGTTACTGCACGAGCAGAGGAGGAGCGGAGGAGGATCGGATCCGCAATCAGCGAGGCGCGCAAAATCAGGCGCAAATCTTCTGTGACGGACACTGAATATGGGACGAGGGAAGGATAAAATACTCGTCGATGGCAATTCATCAGACACTTGGACGTGCAACGATCACGTGCTTACATGGCGATGACTTTTCTCCCCCTCTCTCCCCCCCCCCCACCTCTTAGTACCCGCTTCCCACGCCACGCGAGCCCCAGTCCAGTGGTGCTGCGTGCGGCCGAGGAGGAGGAGGAGGCACGGAAGGCCACGGCAGCGGTGCCGCAGATGGACCTCACACAGGTCATGAGCAAACTGGACAAGCGAAACCAGCCTGCCAAGTGACACGCACGCAGCACAAACAGGCAGCACACACACACACGCAGCACACACACACGCAGCACACACGGGCAACGCACACACCATTACTGAACCCCGCACACACATGTTGTAGACAAATGCCTCGCACACAAAAACAATCGCTATTCTAGACCAAGTGGCAGTGACGTTGCTTCCTCATTTATCAGGCTAGGTGCACTTTGAGGCCATGTGAAGTGTGGTATGAATTAACAGAGTCAGCTGACTGGCAGATGCACCAGTTGTGCTTTCTCCTGAGCCACCTCGTTGTATTTTATCCACCCGGTGCTCCGCTCGTTGTTGTGAGCGTTGCTCCTCCGCTCTTGCTGGAGAGCGACTGTTTCCAGCTGCCCAGTAGCGTCCTTCACGAGCCTCCACCACAAGGGCCGATCAAGTCCACTCAGCTCCATATCCTCCTGTACCACATCACTCCCGTGCCACACCCATTTATTCCCCTCTGTCTGGCCAGTCAAAAGCTTCTACACTATGGGGACCTCATTTGCCAGTAAAAATATGATAATTGGTTCTTTACCCTTCTATCTGGCAACAAAACTGACACCTTTTTGCAAGGAGTCATGTTTGCATAGACCGCAATACCTGCAGTCATAATACAAACAAAAGAACATAACTCTGATAATGTGCACTGTGCATTGTTTGTATTATGACTGCAGGTATTGCGGTCTATGCAAACATGACTCCTTGCAAAAAGGTGTCAGTTTTGTTGCCAGATAGAAGGGTAAAGAACCAATTATCATATTTTTACTGGCAAATGAGGTCCCCATAGTGTAGATGCTTGCCCCGAGCTCTCATACTCTGATGGTGCATTGTCCTTGAGTTGTGCGCCTTTTGGCGTCATCTGGTCCAACCCATATGAGACTAGGCTCGAAGGAAAGCTGTCTCGGGGTGTGGACAATCAACTTGAAGGACAGTGCACATTATCAGAGTTATGTTTCTTTTGTTTGTATTATGACTGCAGGTATTGCGGTCTATGCAAACATGACTCCTTGCAAAAAGGTGTCAGTTTTGTTGCCAGATAGAAGGGTAAAGAACCAATTATCAGTCAAAAGCTGTTCGGGCACGTGGTGGCTGGGCATTTGACCTACACAGTGAAATATCATGGTTTTCATGAGCCCTTCTGCAAAGAATGAAAAGGATCGTAGGCACGACAGCCTGAATGTTTTTATCCGGCACAGGTGTCCCTTAAAAGGGTCCACGTTTTGCAAGCATACAAACATGGATGGGGCATAATTGTCGCCGGGAAGACCCAACATTTAAGCGACAGGCCAGGTAGTTTCCGCAGAGCGTCACGCAGCCAATAAAACAAGATTACGCTGCTCGACTGAGTTGGAGGGAGACCTCCGCTGCCAAGTTGGAGCTGTCACGAGCATTCTGGCCAGGCAATCAAACCCCTCAATCCTCCTCTGCCATTACCTTAGTACTGGTGGAGAATTTACGGGGGGTGGGTGTCGCGTGACATAGAATACCGAGACGAGTGCTCTGTTGTCAGGACTGCCACCTCGTGGTGGCATGCTCCAACTACAGTAGCAGAACTCGTGAAGTGAACAGCGGTAACCTGATCCATCAGCATTACAGATTTGGTTGACCAATAAGGAGCCATCCCTCTAGCGCACAAAGGCATCGATCAAGCTGCCACTGTATCTGCAGAAATTCCACTGGCACAGCCACGGAAAACTCCTTGAACTGGTCAAACAAAGGTCCTGGATTCTGCAACATCCCCTTGCCAAGCAGCGCGCTGACAAGGTCGTGGAGACCCAGTATGGTGGTCTCAGGCCAGGGCGGTCCTGCACAGACACCGGATTCTCTGTCTGCTACAGAAGAGGAGCTTCAGTCGGACATACAAAGATAAAGATCCCCCTTATAGCCGTAACAGACTGTAGGGGCAAGTGCTGTTAGCGAGCACCTGCATACAAACATAATTATACATACCGAATTACACACACACACAGAATTGCACACAC
>WFAB01003954.1:0-10887 GCA_018977245.1 Lethenteron camtschaticum
ATCGAAAGATATCCTCTCCTGTAGTTGTTCCTTTGATGCTTTGCAGTGCAGCAAGCTCTTCTGTGACTTCGAAATAGTCATTCGTCCCACGAATAAAAATTTGAAGTTGTGCAGAATCACGAACATCATTGCTTTCGTCGAGTGCCAAGGAAAAATAGGAAAGTTTTTTTGTGGAGTTTTGCAAATGCTGATGCAAATTGTCTCCCATTTCTTCAATCCTCCGTGTAATTGTAGGTCCTAAAAGACTCACTGTACTAAATAAATCGGCCTTCTCTGGACACATCTCTTTGGCAACAGAAAGAAGGCATTCTTTAACAAATTCTCCCTCCACGAATGGTCTGCCAGTGCACGCTATTAGCTTGGCAACTTGAAAACTTGCTCGCAGTGATGAAATATGTAGCTGCTTCTATTTCAGAAAAGTATTTTGTTGAGTTGTTAATGTATTTTTCAGTTTTAATATTTTATCTTTTCTCACTTCTCCGACCAAACAATCATATTTATCTTTATGTTGAGTTTCATAGTGTCGACGTAAATTGTATTCTTTGAACACAGACACTATATTCTGGCATATCAGACACACAGCTCTTTCCTTGTACTGCATGAAAAAGTAATCATAAGTCCACTGTTCTTTGAATATCCTACACTCCGAGTACATTTTTCTCTTTCTTGATATCATTGTTTCCTAGGGAGTCAAAATTGCTATTAGTAAAATACCAATATATATACAGCGCTACAAAAACAATATACCAGCAATAACTTTGCCCACACAGAGACATCCAGACTGCACTGCCCATCAATGCAGTTTGATTGGGGGGAACTCCGCCCCCTCTCCCTCTTCCACCAATGACCGTCCTTCTCATGCAGAAAAAAAGTAACAGACAGGCAGCGGCGGCAAAAACACCCGGCGGGCCGGATAAATGTCCTCGGCGGGCCGCATGTGGCCCGCGGGCCGTAGTTTGAGGACCCCTGGTGTAGTGTATAGTAGTGTAGTGTATAATGTAGTGTATAGTGTAGTGTAGTGTATAGTAGTGTAGTGTATAGTGTAGTGTATAGTGTAGTGTATGTAGTGTATAGTGTAGTGTATAGTAGTGTAGTAGTGTATAGTGTAGTGTATAGTAGTGTATAGTGTAGTGTATAGTGTAGTGTATAGTGTAGTATATAGTGTGTAGTGTATAGTGTAGTAGTGTATAGTGTAGTGTATAGTGTAGTGTGTAGTGTAGTAGTGTATAGTGTAGTGTATAGTGTAGTGTATAGTGTAGTGTAGTAGTGTATAGTGTAGTGTAGTAGTGTATAGTGTAGTGTAGTAGTGTGTAGTGTAGTGTATAGTGTGTAGTGTAGTGTATAGTGTGTAGTGTAGTGTATAGTGTGTAGTGTAGTGTATAGTGTAGTAGTGTATAGTGTAGTAGTGTATAGTGTAGTGTATAGTGTAGTGTAGTAGTGTATAGTGTAGTGTAGTAGTGTATAGTGTAGTGTGTAGTGTAGTGTATAGTGTGTAGTGTATAGTGTAGTAGTGTATAGTGTATAGTAGTGTAGTGTATAGTAGTGTAGTGTAGTGTATAGGTGTAGTGTATAGTGTAGTGTATAGTGTAGTGTATAGTGTAGTGTATAGTATAGTGTAGTGTGTAGTGTAGTGTAGTATATAGTGTAGTGTAGTGTATAGTGTGTAGTGTAGTGTATAGTGTAGTGTATAGTGTAGTATAGTGTGTAGTGTAGTGTATAGTGTAGTGTATAGTGTTGTGTATAGTGTGTAGTGTATAGTGTAGTGTATAGTGTAGTGTAGTAGTGTAGTGTATAGTGCAGTGTATAGTGTAGTGTATAGTGTAGTGTATAGTGTAGTGTATAGTGTAGTATAGTGTGTAGTGTAGTATATAGTGTGTAGTGTATAGTGTGTAGTGTAGTGTATAGTGTAGTGTATAGTGTAGTGTATAGTGTAGTATAGTGTATAGTGTAGTGTATAGTGTAGTGTATAGTGTAGTGTATAGTGTAGTGTGTAGTGTGTAGTGTATAGTGTGTAGTGTAGTAGTGTATAGTGTAGTGTATAGTGTGTAGTGTAGTAGTGTATAGTGTGTAGTATATAGTGTAGTGTATAGTGTAGTGTATAGTGTAGTGTATAGTGTAGTGTGTAGTGTATAGTGTAGTGTATAGTGTGTAGTGTATAGTGTGTAGTGTGTAGTGTATAGTGTGTAGTTTAGTGTAGTGTATAGTGTAGTGTGTAGTGTAGTGTATAGTGTAGTAGTGTATAGTGTAGTGTATAGTGTAGTGTATAGTGTAGTGTATAGTGTAGTAGTGTATAGTGTAGTAGTGTATAGTGTAGTGTATAGTGTAGTTTATAGTGTAGTGTATAGTGTAGTGTATAGTGTAGTGTATAGTGTAGTGTATAGTGTAGTAGTGTATAGTGTAGTAGTGTGTAGTGTAGTGTATAGTGTAGTGTATAGTGTAGTGTACAATGTCTATCAGCAGTCGTTCCGTGCTTGCCGCTAATCTCCGCCTTGTCGCGACCCCCACAGCGACGGATTTCTCACTTGTTGGAAATCAGCAGCATCAGCAGCAGCATCAGCAGCAGCATCAGCAGCAGCAGCATCATCAGCAGGAGGAAGATTTTCCGCAGCTGATTTCGTGCGATGATCGGGGGAGTTTGTGGTACAAGTTGGACCGCACATTTCTCGTGCCCAAAGGTCAGTCACATTATCATCAGCAGCAGCATCATCATCATCATCAGCAGCAGCATCAGCAGCAGCATCATCAGCAGCATCATCATCAGCAGCAGCAGCATCATCATCAGCAGCAGCAGCATCATCATCATCAGTAGTTTCATCATCTCTCCTCGTGTCTCCCCGTGACTCCCCGTGTCTCTGTGTGTCTCCCCGTGTCTCCCCGCGTCTCCCCGTGTCTCTGTGTGTCTCCCCGTGTCTCTGTGTGTCTCCCCGTGTCTCTGTGTGTCTCCGTGTGTCTCCCCGTGTCTCCCCGTCTCTCCCGTGTCTCCGTGTGTCTCCCCGCGTCTCCCCGTGTCTCCCCGTGTCTCTGTGTGTCTCCCCGTGTCTCCCCTTGTCTCCCCGTGTCTCTGTGTGTCTCCCCGTGTCTCCCCGTGTCTCTGTGTGTCTCCCCGTGTCTCCCCGTGTCTCACCGTGTCTCCCCGTGTCTCCCCGAGTCTCTGTGTGTCTCTCCGTGACTCTCCGTGTCTCCCCGTGTCTCTGTGTGTCTCCCCGTGTCTCTGCGTGTCTCCCCGTGTCTCTGTGTGTCTCCCCGTGTCTCCCCGTGTCTCTGTGTGTCTCCCCATGTCTCCCCGTGTCTCCCCGTGTCTCTGTGTGTCTCCCCGTGTCTCTGTGTATCTCTGTGTGTCTCCCCGTGTCTCCCCGTCTCTCCCCGTGTCTCCCCGTGTCTCTGTGTGTCTCCCCGTGTCTCTCTGTGTCTCCCCGTGTCTCCCCGTGTCTCTCTGTGTCTCCCAGTGTCTCCCCGTGTCTCTCTGTGTCTCCCCGTGTCTCTGTGTGTCTCTCCGTGTCTCCCCGTGTCTCTGTGTGTCTCCCCGTGTCTCTGTGTATCTCTGTGTGTCTCCCCGTCTCTCCCCGTGTCTCCCCGTGTCTCTCAGTGTCTCCCCGTGTCTCTCTGTGTCTCCCCGTGTCTCTGTGTGTCTCTGTGTGTCTCCCCGTGTCTCCCCGTGTCTCTGTGTGTCTCCCCGTGTCTCCCCGTGTCTCTGTGTGTCTCTGTGTGTCTCTGTGTGTCTCCCCGTGTCTCCCCATGTCTCCGTGTGTCTCCCCGTGTCTCCCCGTGTCTCTCTGTGTCTCCCCGTGTCTCCCCGTGTCTCCCCGTGTCTCCCAGTGTCTCCCCGTATCTCCCCGTGTCTCTGTGTGTCTCCCCGTGTCTCCCCATGTCTCCGTGTGTCTCCCCGTGTCTCCCCGTGTCTCTCTGTGTCTCCCCGTGTCTCCCCGTGTCTCTGTGTGTCTTCCCGTGTCTCTCTGTGTCTCCCCGTGTCTCCCCGTGTCTCCCCGTGTCTCCCAGTGTCTCCCCGTATCTCCCCGTGTCTCTGTGTGTCTCCCCGTGTTTCCCCGTGTATCTGTGTGTCTCTGTGTGTCTCCCCGTGTCTCCCCGTGTATCTGTGTGTCTCTGTGTGTCTCCCCGTGTCTCCCCGTGACTCCCCGTGTCTCTGTGTGTCTCCCCGTGTCTCTCTGTGTCTCCCAGTGTCTCCCCGTGTCTCTCTGTGTCTCCCCGTGTCTCTGTGTGTCTCTCCGTGTCTCCCCGTGTCTCTGTGTGTCTCCCCGTGTCTCTGTGTATCTCTGTGTGTCTCCCCGTCTCTCCCCGTGTCTCCCCGTGTCTCTCAGTGTCTCCCCGTGTCTCTCTGTGTCTCCCCGTGTCTCTGTGTGTCTCTGTGTGTCTCCCCGTGTCTCCCCGTGTCTCTGTGTGTCTCCCCGTGTCTCCCCGTGTCTCTGTGTGTCTCTGTGTGTCTCTGTGTGTCTCCCCGTGTCTCCCCATGTCTCCGTGTGTCTCCCGTGTCTCCCCGTGTCTCTCTGTGTCTCCCCGTGTCTCCCCGTGTCTCCCCGTGTCTCCGTGTCTCCCGATCCCCGTGTCTCTGTGTGTCTCCCCGTGTCTCCCCATGTCTCCGTGTGTCTCCCCGTGTCTCCCCGTGTCTCTCTGTGTCTCCCCGTGTCTCCCCGTGTTCTGTGTGTCTTCCCGTGTCTCTCTGTGTCTCCCCGTGTCTCCCCGTGTCTCCCCGTGTCTCCCAGTGTCTCCCCGTATCTCCCCGTGTCTCTGTGTGTCTCCCCGTGTTCCCCGTGTATCTGTGTGTCTCTGTGTGTCTCCCCGTGTCTCCCCGTGTATCTGTGTGTCTCTGTGTGTCTCCCCGTGTCTCCCCGTGACTCCCCGTGTCTCTGTGTGTCTCCCCGTGTCTCTGTGTGTGCAGCTTACCTCAATTTTCAACTCATTTCACCTCTGATTCAAGAATCCGCCGAAAAGTGAGTTACACAGATCCAGTCTCTCCCCGTGTCTCTCTGTCTCCCTGTCTCCCCGTGTCTCACCGTGTCTCTCTCACCGTGTCTCAACCTTGTCTCTCTCTCTCTCTCTCTCACCGTGTCTCTCTCATCGTGTCTCTCTCACCGTGTCTCTCTCTCTCTCTCCGTGTCTCTCCGTGTCTCTCTCTGTCTCTCTCTCTCACCGTGTCTCTCTCATCGTGTCTTTCTCACCGTGTCTCTCTCTCTCTCTCCGTGTCTCACCGTGTCTCTCTCCGTGTCTCTCTCACCATGTCTCTCTCTGTCTCACCGTGTCTCTGTCTCCAGCCAGCTACTACTGGACCTACTGGTGCTCTGCGTGTCTCACTGCGTGTCTCTCTCTCACTGCGTGTCTCTCTCCCCGTGTCTCTCTCTGTCTCACCGTGTCTCTCTCCCTGTGTCTCTGTCTCACCGTGTCTCTCCCCGTGTCTCTGTCTCCCAGTCAGCTACTACTAGACCTGCTGGTTCTGTGTGTCTCTCACTGCGTGTTTGTCTCCCGTGTCTCTGTCTCCCAGTCAGCTGCTGCTAGACCTGCTGGTTCTGTGTGTCTCTCACTGCGTGTCGACGCGTCTCTACCCCGTGTCTCCCCGTGTCTCTGTCTCACAGCCAGCTGCTACTGGACCTGCTGGTTCTGTGTGTCTCTCACTGCGTGTCTCTGTCTCACCGTGTCTGTCTCACCGTGTCTCTCTCTCCGTGTCTCCCAGTCAGCTGCTACTGGACCTGCTGGTTCTGTGTGTCTCTCACTGCGTGTCTGTCTCACCGTGTCTCTCTGTCTCCCCGTGTCTCTGTCTCCCAGTCAGCTGCTACTGGACCTGCTGGTTCTGTGTGTCTCTCACTGCGTGTCTGTCTCACCGTGTCTCTCTGTCTCCCCGTGTCTCTGTCTCACAGCCAGCTACTACTGGACCTGCTGGTTCTGTGTGTCTCTCACTGCGTGTCTCTCTCACCGTGTCTCTCTCTCTCATTGTGTCTCCCAGCCAGCTACTACTGGACCTGCTGGTTCTGTGCGTCTCTCACTGCGTGTTTGTCTCCCCGTGTCTCTGTCTCCCAGTCAGCTGCTACTGGACCTGCTGGTTCTGTGTGTCTCTCACTGCGTGTCTCTCACTGCATCTCACCGTGTCTCTCTCCCTGTGTCTCCCAGTCAGCTGCTGCTAGACCTGCTGGTTCTGTGTGTCTCTCACTGCGTGTCGACGCGTCTCTACCCCGTGTCTCCCCGTGTCTCTGTCTCACAGCCAGCTGCTGCTAGACCTGCTGGTTCTGTGTGTCTCTCACTGCGTGTCTGTCTCACCGTGTCTCTCTGTCTCCCCGTGTCTCTGTCTCCCAGTCAGCTGCTACTGGACCTGCTGGTTCTGTGTGTCTCTCACTGCGTGTCTCTCTCACCGTGTCTCTCTCACTGCGTGTCTGTCTCTGTCTCCCCATGTCTCTGTCTCCCAGCCAGCTGCTGCTAGACCTGCTGGTTCTGTGTGTCTCTCACTGCGTGTCTCTCTCACCGTGTCTCTCTCACCGTGTCTCACACCGTGTCTCTGTCTCCCAGCCAGCTGCTACTGGACCTGCTGGTTCTGTGTGTCTCTCACTGCGTGTCTCTCTCACCGTGTCTCTCTCACCGTGTCTCACACCGTGTCTCTGTCTCCCAGTCAGCTGCTGCTAGATCTGCTGGTTCTGTGTGTCTCTCACTGCGTGGCGACGCGTCTCTACCCGGCGGCAGTGGCCCAGCTGCACCACCGTCTGAGCGCCGGGGAGCGTCACCTGGGCTCCACTGCTCCGGACACAACCACACACTGCCTGTAAACTACACACGCAGAGACACAGAGACACACACACACGCAGAGACATGCAGAGACACGCAGAGACACACACACAGACAGAGACACACACACAGAGACACAGACACACACACGCTGCCTGTAAACCACTCACGCAGAGACACAGAGACACACACACGCTGCCCGTAAACTACACACGCAGAGACACGCAGACACACACACACACTGCCTGTAAACTAGACTCGCAGAGACACACACACACAGAGACACAGAGACACAGAGAGAGAGACACACAGAGAGAGACACACACGCTGCCTGTAAACTACACACGCAGAGACACGCAGAGAGAGAGACACACACACACTGCCCGTAAATACACACGCAGAGACACAGAGACACGCAGAGAGACACAGAGACACAGACAGAGACACGCACACGCTGCCTGTAAACTACACACGCAGAGACACGCAGAGACACAGAGACACGCAGAGACACACACACACACTGCCTGTAAACTACACACGCAGAGACACAGAGACACGCAGAGAGACACAGAGACACAGACAGAGACACGCTGCCCGTAAACCACTCACGCACGCAGAGACACAGAGACACACACACACTGCCCGTAAACTACACACGCAGAGACACGCACACAGAGACACACACACACACAGAGACACAGAGACACACACACTCTGCCCGTAAACTACACACACAGACAGTGCCTGTAAACTACACACGCACAGACAGAGACACAGAGACACAACCACACACTGCCTGTAAACTACACACACAGAGACACACACACACTGCCCGTAAACTACACACACACGCAGACACAGAGACACACACACAGAGACACAGAGACACAGAGACACACACACGCTGCCCGTAAACTACACACGCAGAGACACGCAGAGAGAGAGACACACACACACTGCCCGTAAACTACACACGCAGAGACACACACAGAGACACACACGAGACACACGCAGAGACAGAGACACAGAGACACAGAGACACACACACGCTGCCCGTAAACTACACACGCAGACACACGCAGAGACACACACAGAGACACACGCACAGACAGAGACACAGACACAGACAGAGACACACACACAGACAGAGACACACACACAGACACACACACGCAGACAGAGACACACACACAGACAGAGACACACACACAGACAGAGACACACACACAGACAGAGACACACACACAGACAGAGACACACACACGCAGAGACACGCAGAGACACACACAGAGACACACAGAGACACACTCAGAGACACACGCAGAGACAGATACACAGAGACACACGCAGAGACACACACAGAGACACACACAGAGACAGAGACACAGAGACACACGCAGAGACACGCAGAGAGAGAGACACACACGCTGCCCGTAAACTACACACACAGAGACACAGAGACACAGAGACACGCAGAGAGACACAGAGACACAGACAGAGACACGCTGCCCGTAAACCACTCACGCACGCAGAGACACAGAGACACAGAGACACACACACACTGCCCGTAAACTACACACGCACGCTGCCTGTAAACTACACACGCAGACAGAGACACGCAGAGACACAGACAGAGACACGCTGAGACACGCAGAGACACACAGATAAACTACACACGCAGACAGAGACACGCAGAGACACAGACAGAGACACGCTGAGACACGCAGAGACACACAGAGACACAGAGACACAGACACGCTGCCTGTAACCCACACACACAGACAGAGACACACAGAGACACAGAGAGAGACACACACGCTGCCCGTTAACCACTCGCACAGACAGAGACACAGAGACACAGAGACACACACGCTGCCTGTAAACTACACACGCAGACAGAGACACGGAGACACAGACAGAGACACGCAGAGACACACAGAGACACACAGAGACACACAGAGACACAGACACGCTGCCTGTAACCCACACACACAGACAGAGACACACAGAGACACAGAGACACAGAGAGAGACACACACACGCTGCCCGTTAACCACTCGCACAGACAGAGACACAGAGACACAGAGACACACACGCTGCCTGTAAACTACACACGCAGACAGAGACACGGAGACACAGACAGAGACACGCAGAGACACACAGAGACACACAGAGACACACACACGCTGCCTGTAACCACTCGCACAGACAGAGACACACAGAGACACACGCAGAGAGAGACACAGAGAGAGAGACACACACACGCTGCCTGTAACCCACACATGCAGACAGAGACACAGACAGAGACACAGAGACAGAGACACACAGAGACACACACAGAGACACACAGACACAGAGACACAGAGACACAGAGACACGCAGACACAGACACACACACGCTGCCCGTAAACCACTCACACAGAGACACACAGACACAGAGACACAGAGACACAGAGACACGCAGACACAGACACACACACGCTGCCCGTAAACCACTCACACAGAGACACACAGAGACACAGAGACACAGAGACACACACACGCTGCCTGTAAACTACACACGCAGAGACACAGAGACACGCAGACAGAGACACAGAGACACAGAGACACACACGCTGCCCGTAAACCACTCACGCAGACAGACACACAGAGACACACAGAGACACACAGAGACACACAGAGACACACAGAGACACACAGAGACACACAGAGAGACACAGAGACACAGAGACACACAGACACAGAGACACAGACACACACACGCTGCCCGTAAACCACTCACGCAGACAGACACACAGAGACACACAGAGACACACAGAGACACACAGAGACACACAGAGACACAGAGACACAGAGACACGCAGACACAGACACACACACGCTGCCCATAAGACAGACACACAGAGACACAGAGAGAGAGAGACACAGAGACACGCAGATAGAGAGAGATACAGAGACACACACAGAGACACACACAGAGACACGCAGAGACACGCAGAGAGACACAAAGACACAGAGAGAGAGACACAGAGACACAGAGACACAGAGAGACACGCAGAGAGAGAGACACAGAGAGAGATACAGAGAGACAGAGAGAGACACGCAGAGAGAGACACAGAGAGAGACACACAGACAGAGACACACACAGAGACACACACACAGACACACACAGAGACACACAGACAGAGACACACACAGAGGCACACAGACAGAGACACACACAGAGACACACAGAGAGACACACACAGAGACACACAGATACACACACAGAGACATACACAGAGACACACACAGAGACACACACAGACACACACAGAGACACGCACAGAGACACACACAGAGACACACACACAGACATGCAGAGAGAGACACACACACAGACAGAGACACACACACAGACAGAGACACACACACAGACACACACACGAAGAGAGAGACACACACACAGACACACACACACAGACAGAGACACACGCAGAGACACACACAGAGACACACACAGAGACACGCAGAGACACCCACAGAGACACTCAGACAGAGACACACACAGAGACACAAACAGAGACACAAACAGAGACACACACAGAGACACACACAGAGACACTCAGACAGACACACACAGAGACACGCAGACACACACACACAGACACACACACAGACACACACACACACAGACACACACACACAGACACACACACAGACACACACACACACAGACACACACACACAGACACACACACACACAGACAATTATTAATGATCCATTCATCTGGTGACACGCTGATGATGATGACGACGGCTTATTGATACATTGATCTGATGATCGATTAATCAGGTAATCAGATGGTGTGTCGATTTGATGACGCATTTATACATCGATGTAGTGATCGATTGATCCGCTGACGAGATGGCATATTGATCAACTGATGCATTGATCAGATTGTGCATCGATCATGTGCCTCATTGCTCCGTTTATCTGATGATCGATTGATCAGGTGATCAGATTGTGCGTCGATCTGGTTAAACTTTTGGTGTATTGATCAGATGCCAAATGGCGCCGACGATCGGCTGATCAATTGATGAGAATATTCATTGATCAGATTGTATATTGATAAGATTATACATTTGATTTGATGATCAGATGGTGCATTCATCTGATGACAC
>WFAB01003955.1:0-7500 GCA_018977245.1 Lethenteron camtschaticum
ACCACCTGTACCCTCTACCGTGCCATCTTGCTGTGCTTTATCCACCCGGCGCTCCGCTCGTTGTTGTGAGCGTCGCTCCTCCGCCCTCCGTTGTTGCTGGAGGGCGACTGCCTCCAGCTGCCCGCTAGCCTCAAGATGCACCTAGCCTGGCACTGCGGTTCATGATACCGCTGGTACACAAGACAAAGGTCCCCCGTATAGCCTTGACAGACTGTAGGGGCAAGTGCTGTTAGCGAGCGCCTATGAAGGCCGGCACGGCACACGAGGGGGTGGGTGGCCAGCACCACGCCCGACCGCCTTTGTCTCCCTAGTGGCGATGTTTACACACCGCACCAGGTACTCATTTCAGGCTGAGTCGACCTAGGGAGGCCCAGGACCGGTTCAGATACTCGTCACTGGTGTTGGCCGTGAGCGGGAATCGAACCCGGGTCGCCAGGTTCGTAGTGCAGCGTAGCGCTAACCACTACACCCACCGCTCCCCACACACACACAGTGACACACACACAGACAGTGACACACACACAGATACACACACAGACACACACACAGACACACACACAGACACACACAGACACACACACACAGATACAGACACACACAGACACACACACACAGATACACACAGACACACACACAGACACACACACAGACACACACCGACACACACAGACACACACACATACACACACACAAACACACACACATATACACACACAGATACACACACACAGACACACACAGATACACACGCACAGACACACACACATATACACACACAGACACACAGAGACACACACATACATACACAGACACACACACAGACACACACACAGATACACACACACAGACACACACAGATACACACGCACAGACACACACACATATACACACACAGACACACAGAGACACACACATACATACACAGACACACACACACAGACACACACACAGATACACACACGCACACTTCATCAGCTGTCGGGAAGCGTTATGATTTTGAACAATGGTCTGTGTGTGTGTCTGTGTGTGTGTTTGTGTGTGTGTTTGTGTGTGTGTTTGTGTGTGTATGTGTGTGTGTCTGTGTGTGTGTGTGTGTCGGTGTGTGTGTGTGTTTATGTGTGTGTGTGTGTGTCTGTGTGTGTGTGTGTCTGTGTGTGTGTGTGTTTGTGTGTGTATGTGTGTGTGTGTCTGTGTGTGTGTTTGTGTGTGTCTGTGTGTGTGTCTGTATGTATGTGTGTGTGTCTGTGTGTGTGTTTGTGTGTGTATGTGTGTGTGTGTCTGTGTGTGTGTGTCGGTGTGTGTGTGTGTGTGTTTATGTGTGTATGTGTGTGTGTCTGTGTGTTTATGTGTGTATGTGTGTGTGTCTGTGTGTGTGTGTGTCTTTGTGTGTGTCTGTGTGTGTGTGTGTCACTGTGTGTGTGTGGGGAGCGGTGGGTGTAGTGGTTAGCGCTACGCTGCGCTACGAACCTGGTGACCCGAGTTCGATTCCCGCTCACGGCCATCACCACCAGTGACGATTATCTGAACCGGTCCTGGGCCTCCCCTAGGTCGACTCAGCCTCAAATGAGTACTTGGTGGTGCTGGCCACCCACCCCTCTGTGTGTGTAGCCAGCACTTGCCCCTACAGCCCTGCCAGATGCTACCTGGGGAAGCTTTGTCTTTGCCACCTTCATAGGCGCTGCTGCTGCTGCTACTCGCTATTGACAGCACTTGCCCCTACAGCCCTGCCAGAGGCTACCTGGGGAAGCTTTATCTTTGTCACCTTCATAGGCGCTAGTGCTGCTGCTGCTACTGACAGCACTTGCCCCTACAGCCCTGCCAGAGGCTACCTGGGGAAGCTTTGTCTGTGTCACCTTCATAGGCGCTGCTGCTACTGCTACTCGCTACTGACAGCACTTGCCCCTACAGCCCTGCAAGAGGCTACCTGGGGAAGCTTTGTCTTTGTAACCTTCATAGGGCGCTGCTACTGCTGCTGCTACTCGCTCCTGACAGCACTTGCCCCTACAGGCCTGCAAGAGGCTACCTGGGGAAGCTTTGTCTTTGTCACCTTCATAGGCGCTGCTGCTACTCGCTACTGACAGCACTTGCCCCTACAGCCCTGCCAGATGCTACCTGGGGAATCTTTGTCTGTGTCACCTTCATAGGCGCTGCTGCTACTACTCGCTACTGACAGCACTTGCCCCTACAGCCCTGCCCGAGGCTACCTGGGGAAGCTTTGTCTGTGTCACCTTCATAGGCGCTGCTGCTGCTAGTCGCCACTGACAGCACTTGCCCCTACAGCCCTGCCAGAGGCTACCTGGGGAAGCTTTGTCTCTGTCACCTTCATAGGCGCTGCTACTGCTGCTGCTACTCGCTCCTGACAGCACTTGCCCCTACAGCCCTGCCAGAGGCTACCTGGGGAAGCTTTATCTGTGTCACCTTCATAGGCGCTAGTGCTGCTGCTGCTACTCGCTACTGACAGCACTTGCCCCTACAGCCCTGCCAGAGGCTACCTGGGGAAGCTTTGTCTGTGTCACCTTCATAGGCGCTGCCTGCTACTCGCTACTGACAGCACTTGCCCCTACAGCCCTGCCAGAGGTTACCTGGGGAAGCTTTGTCTTTGTAACCTTCATAGGGCGCTGCTACTGCTGCTGCTACTCGCCACTGACAGCACTTGCCCCTACAGCCCTGCCAGAGGTTACCTGGGGAAGCTTTGTCTGTGTCACCTTCATAGGGCGCTGCTACTGCTGCTGCTACTCGCTCCTGACAGCACTTGCCCCTACAGGCCGCGTAGACTACGCGGGGGACCTTTGCCTGTGTGCTTTGTCTGTGCATCGGTCAATTAGGAAGTCTTCAGTTAACGATTCGGCCTCGGAAATAGGCTCGCCTGTCGGGCCTGTGACCACACAGAGAGAGCGGGTCTCTGTGTGTGGGTGTCTGTGTGGTGAGTCTGTGTGGTGAGTGTGTGTGGTGAGTCTGTGGGTCTCTGTGTGGTGAGTCTGTGTGGTGAGTCTGTGAGTGGTGAGTCTGTGGGTCTCTGTGTGGTGAGTCAGTGAGTGGTGAGTCTGTGTGGTGAGTCTGTGTGGTGAGTGTGTGTGTTGAGTCTGTGGATCTCTGTGTGGTGAGTCTGTGTGGTGAGTCTGTGGGTCTCTGTGTGGTGAGTGTGTGGGTCTCTGTGTGTGGGTCTGTGTGGTGAGTGTGTGGGTCTCTGTGTGGGTCTCTGTGTGGTGAGTCTGTGTGGTGAGTCTGTGGGTCTCTGTGTGGGTCTCTGTGTGGGTCTCAGTGAGTGGTGAGTCTGTGTGGTGAATCAGTGGGAGTCTGTGTGATGAGTCTGTGGGTCTCTGTGTGGTGAGTCTGTGGGTCTCTGTGTGGTGAGTCTGTGGGTCTCTGTGTGGTGAGTCTGTGGGTCTCTGTGTGGTGATTCTGTGGGTCTCTGTGTGGTGAGTCTGTGGGTCTCTGTGTGGTGAGTCTGTGGGTCTCTGTGTGATGAGTCTGTGGGTCTCTGTGTGGTGAGTCTGTGGGTCTCTGTGTGGTGAGTCTGTGGGTCTCTGTGTGGTGAGTCTGTGGGTCTCTGTGTGGTGAGTCTGTGGGTCTCTGTGTGGTGAGTCTGTGGGTCTCTGTGTGGTGAGTCAGTGGGTCTCTGTGTGATGAGTCTGTGGGTCTCTGTGTGGTGAGTCTGTGGGTCTCTGTGTGGTGAGTCTGTGGGTCTCTGTGTGGTGAGTCTGTGGGTCTCTGTGTGATGAGTCTGTGGGTCTCTGTGTGATGAGTCTATGGGTCTCTGTGTAGTGAGTCTGTGGGTCTCAGAGTGGTGAGTCTGTGGGTCTCTGTGTGATGAGTCTGTGGGTCTCAGAGTGGTGAGTCTGTGGGTCTCTGTGTGATGAGTCTGTGGGTCTCAGAGTGGTGAGTCTGTGGGTCTCTGTGTGATGAGTCTGTGGGTCTCTGTGTGATGAGTCTGTGGGTCTCTGTGCGGTGAGTCTGTGGGTCTCTGTGTGATGAGTCTGTGGGTCTCTGTGTGATGATTATGTGGGTCTCTGTGTGGTGAGTCTACAAGGAGTTTTGCGTGTTGGATTAGAGATCAGACGAAGAATAGAGACACATCCACCATCACCACCATCACCACCACTACCACCATCACCACCATCACCATCACCACCATCACCACCACCACCATCATCACCACCACCATCACCACCACCATCACCACCATCACCACCACCACCATCACCACCACCACTACCACCATCATCACCATCACCACCACCACCATCACCACCACCACTACCACCACCACCATCACCACCACCACCATCACCACCACCACTACCACCATCATCACCATCACCACCACCATCACCACCATCACCACCACCGCATTAATCTTCATCCATCGTGAAGGTCTACAAAGTTTCACATCGCCCGGTGTAGCCTCAATATCCTCTCTGGGCAAGTGCTGTGAGTAGCGAGTAGTAGCAGCAGCGCCTACACACAGACAAAGCTCCCCCGTGTAGCCTCTAGCAGGGCTGCAGGGGCAAGTGCTGTTAGTAGCGAGTAGCAGCAACACCTATACACAGACAAAGCTCCCCCGTGTAGCCTCTAGCAGGGCTGTAGGGGCAAGTGCTGTGAGTAGCGAGTAGCAGCAGCAGCGCCTATGAAGGCTACCGGCACTGTGACACACACAGAGATGGTGGGTGGACACCACCACCACGCACGACCGCCTTTGTCTCTCCCCACTGACCCACATCTGCACACTTTCTCTATCTCTCCACTCTCCCCCTCTCGCTCTCTCTCCCCCCACTCTCGCTCCCCACATCGATCTCTTTCGCCCCGAGTCTCTAATCTCCGTCCCAAATGCTCCCTTCCGTGGGAAAGGGCGAGATTCTGACCGTGACGCAGCCTCGGTCTGGCTCGGTGAGCCTCAGTGATCAACACTGAACCCTGGTCTGGCTCGGTGAGCCTCAGTGATCAACACTGAACCCTGGTCTGGCTCGGTGAGCCTCAGTGATCAACACTGAACCCTGGTCTGGCTCGGTGAGCCTCAGTGATCAACACTGAACCCTGGTCTGGCTCGGTGAGCCTCAGTGATCAACACTGAACCCTGGTCTGGCTCGGTGAGCCTCAGTGATCAACACTGAACCCTGGTCTGGCTCGGTGAGCCTCAGTGATCAACACTGAACCCTGGTCTGGCTCGGTGAGCCTCAGTGATCAACACTGAACCCTGGTCTGGCTCGGTGAGCCTCAGTGATCAACACTGAACCCTGGTCTGGCTCGGTGAGCCTCAGTGACTAACACTGAACCCTGTGGGAGCCTCAGTGATCAACACTGAACCCTGGTCTGGCTCGGTGAGCCTCAGTGATCAACACTGAACCCTGGTCTGGCTCGGTGAGCCTCAGTGATCAACACTGAACCCTGGTCTGGCTCGGTGAGCCTCAGTGATCAACACTGAACCCTGGTCTGGCTCGGTGAGCCTCAGTGATCAACACTGAACCCTGGTCTGGCTCGGTGAGCCTCAGTGATCAACACTGAACCCTGGTCTGGCTCGGTGAGCCTCAGTGATCAACACTGAACCCTGGTCTGGCTCGGTCTGGCTCGGTGAGCCTCAGTGATCAACACTGAACCCTATGGGAGCCTCAGTGATCAACACTGAACCCTGGTCTGGCTCGGTGAGCCTCAGTGATCAACACTGAACCCTATGGGAGCCTCAGTGATCAACACTGAACCCTGGTCGGGCTCGGTGAGCCTCAGTGACTAACACTGAACCCTGTGGGAGCCTCAGTGATCAACACTGAACCCTGGTCTGGCTCGGTGAGCCTCAGTGATCAACACTGAACCCTGGTCTGGCTCTGTGAGTCTCAGTGATCAACACTGAACCCTGGTCTGGCTCGGTGAGCCTCAGTGATCAACACTGAACCCTGGTCTGGCTCTGTGAGTCTCAGTGATCAACACTGAACCCTGGTCTGGCTCGGTGAGCCTCAGTGATCAACACTTAACCCTATGGGAGCCTTGGTCTGGCTCTTTGAGTCTCAATGACTAACACTGAACCCTGTGGGAGCCTCAGTGATCAACACTGAACCCTGTGGGAGCCTCAGTGATCAATACTGAACCCAGTGGGAGCCTTAGTCTGCCTCTGTGAGTCTCAGTGATCAACATTGAACCCTATGGGAGCTTTAGTCTGGCTCTGTGAGTCTCAGTGATCAACACTGAACCCTGTGGGAGCCTTAGTTTGGCTCTGTGAGTCTCAGTGATCAACACTGAACCCTGTGGGAGCCTTAGTCTGGCTCTGTGAGTCTCAGTGATCAACACTGAACCCTATGGGAGCTTTAGTCTGGCTCTGTGAGTCTCAGTGATCAACACTGAACCCTGTGGGAGCCTTAGTCTGGCTCTGTGAGTCTCAGTGATCAACACTGAACCCTGTGGGAGCCTTAGTCTGGCTCTGTGAGTCTCAGTGATCAACACTGAACCCTGTGGGAGCTTTAGTCTGGCTCTGTGAGTCTCAGTGATCAACACTGAACCCTGTGGGAGCCTTAGTCTGGCTCTGTGAGTCTCAGTGATCAACACTGAACCCTATAGGAGCTTTAGTCTGGCTCTGTGAGTCTCAGTGATCAACACTGAACCCTGTGGGAGCCTCAGTGATCAACACTGAACCCTGTGGGAGCCTTAGTCAGGCTCACGATGGCTGTGTCAGGCTCACGATGGTAGTGCCAGGCTCACGGTGTCTGTGTCAGGCTCACGATGGCTGTGTCAGGCTCACGATGGCTGTGCCAGGCTCACGATGGCTGTGTCAGGCTCACGATGGCTGTGTCAGGCTCACGATGGCTGTGTCAGGCTCACGATGGCTGTGCCAGGCTCACGATGGCTGTGTCAGGCTCACGAGGGCTGTCAGGCTCACGATGGCTGTGTCAGGCTCACGATGGCTGTGTCAGGCTCACGATGGCTGTGTCAGGCTCACGATGGCTGTGCCAGGCTCACGATGGCTGTGTCAGGCTCACGATGTCTGTGTCAGGCTCACGATGGTTGTGTCAGGCTCACGATGGCTGTGTCAGGCTCACGATGGCTGTGTCAGGCTCACGATGGCTATGTCAGGCTCACGATGGCTGTGTCAGGCTCACGATGGCTGTGCCAGGCTCACGATGGCTGTGCCAGGCTCACGATGGCTGTGTCGGGCTCACGATGGCTGTGTCAGGCTCACGATGGCTGTGCCAGGCTCACGATGGCTGTGCCAGGCTCACGATGGCTGTGTCAGGCTCACGATGGCTGTGCCAGGCTCACGATGGCTGTGTCAGGCTCACGATGGCTGTGTCAGGCTCACGATGGCTGTGTCAGGCTCACGATGGCTGTGTCAGGCTCACGATGGCTGTGTCAGGCTCACGATGGTAGTGCCAGGCTCACGATGGCTGTGTCAGGCTCACGATGGCTGTGCCAGGCTCACGATGGCTGTGCCAGGCTCACGATGGCTGTGTCAGGCTCACGATGTCTGTGTCAGGCTCACGATGGTTGTGTCAGGCTCACGATGGCTGTGTCAGG
>WFAB01003956.1:0-10865 GCA_018977245.1 Lethenteron camtschaticum
CCCCGTGTCTCTCCCCGTGCTCTCCCCGTGTCTCTCCCCGTGTCTCCCCCCGTGTCTCTCCCCGTGTCTCTCCCCGTGTCTCTCCCCGTGTCTCTCCCCGTGTCTCCCCCGTGTGTCTCCTCTGTCTTCCCCCGGTGTCTCTCCCCGTGTGTCCCTCCGTGTCTCCCCCCGTGTCTCTCCCCGTGTCTCCCCCCGTGTCTCCCCCCGTGTCTCTCCCGTGTCTCTCCCCGTGTCTCTCCCCGTGTCTCTCCCCGTGTCTCTCCCCGTGTCTCTCCCCGTGTCTCTCCCCGTGTCTCTCCCCGTGTCTCTCCCCGTGTCTCTCCCCGTGTCTCCCCGTGTCTCCCCCCGTGTCTCTCCCCGTGTTTCCCCCCGTGTCTCCCCCCGTGTCTCCCCCGTGTCTCCCCCGTGTCTCCCCGCGTCTCCCCCCGCGTCTCCCCCCCGTGTCTCCCCCCGCGTCTCCCCCCGTGTCTCCCCGGTCTCCCCCGTGTCTCTCCCCGTGTCTCTCCCCGTGTCTCTCCCCGTGTCTCTCCCCGTGTCTCTCCCCCGTGTCTCTCCCCGTGTCTCTCCCCGTGTCTCTCCCCGTGTCTCTCCCCGTGTCTCTCCCCGTGTCTCTCCCCGTGTCTCTCCCCGTGTCTCTCCCCGTGTCTCTCCCCGTGTCTCTCCCCGTGTCTCTCCCGTGTCTCCCCCCGTGTCTCCCCCCGGTGTCTCCCCCCGTGTCTCCCCCCGTGTCTCCCCCTGTGTCTCCCCCCGCGTCTCTCCCCGTGTCTCTCCCCGTGTCTCTCCCCGTGTCTCTCCCCGTGTCTCTCCCCGTGTCTCTCCCCGTGTCTCTCCCCGTGTCTCTCCCCCGTGTCTCCCCGTGTCTCTCCCCGTGTCTCCCCCCGTGTCTCCCCCGTGTCTCCCCCCGTGTCTCCCCCTGTGTCTCCCCCGCGTCTCCCCCGCGTCTCCCCCCGCGTCTCCCCCCGCGTCTCCCCCCGTGTCTCCCCCCGTGTCTCCCCCCGTGTCTCCCCCCGTGTCTCTCCCCGTGTCTCCCCCCGTGTCTTCCCCCGGTGTCTCTCCCCGTGTGTCCCTCCGTGTCTCCCCCCGTGTCTCCCCCCGCGTCTCCCCCCGTGTCTCCCCCCGTGTCTCTCCCCGTGTCTCTCCCCGTGTCTCCCCCCGTGTCTCCCCCGTGTCTCTCCCCGTGTCTCCCCCCGTGTCTCCCCCCGTGTCTCTCCCCGTGTCTCCCCCCGTGTCTCTCCCCGTGTCTCCCCCCGTGTCTCCCCCTATCTCCCCCCACCCCACATCTCCCCGTGTCTCCCCCCGTGTCTCCCCCCGCGTCTCCCCCGCGTCTCCCCCCGCGTCTCACCCCGCGTCTCCCCCCGCGTCTCCCCGTGTCTCCCCCCGTGTCCCCCCTATCTCCCCCCACCCCGCATCTCCCCGTGTCTCCCCCCGCGTCTCCCCCCGCGTCTCCCCCTCGTCTCCCCCGCATCTCCCCCCGTGTCTCCCCTTAGATACCTGTGCCTCGACCCAAGGCGCTCCTCGCCTCTCTGAAGAGGCCGGCACATGGCATCCTCTCTCCTCCCAACTCCAACATCATCTCTGCTCACACCTTCATCAAGAGCCACACGCCCAACAAGTCGGCATCAAGGTCAGTCCAGGATCTGACATCATCGCGTCGTCACGACAACCGGCGTCATGCCCCGTCGCGTCGAGAGGGGGGTGGTGGTGTGACGCCGTTTCATCGTTAAAACGTGCGCGACCACGGCCGTGATATCGCATCAACAAGAGCTGGGTCGGAACCTCCTTTGCCAGTAGCAAAATATGATCATTGTTTTTTTACACTTTTATCTGGCAACAAAACTGCCAGAAGGCGTCATCTGGTCCAACGCCAGGGTGAGACTGGGCTCTAAGAAAAGCTGTCTCGGGTGTGGACTAATCAATTTCAAGGACGGGGCATATCATTATCAGAGTTGTGTGTTTTTTGTTTGCATTCCGACCGCAGGTATTGTGGCAATGAAAACATGACTCCTTGTGTAAAAAACGGTGTCAGTTTTGTTGCCAGATAAAAGGGTAAAAAACCAATCATCATATTTTGCTACTGGCAAAGGAGGTTCCAATGCTGTAAATGCTTCATCCCGAGCTCTCATACTCTGATGGTGCATTGTTTTTGAGTTGTGCGCCTTTTGGCGTCATCTGGTCCAACACCATGTGAGACTGGGCTCTAAGAAAAGCTGTCTCGGGTGTGGACTAATCAATTTCAAGGACGGTGCATATCATTATCAGAGTTGTGTGTGTTTTGTTTGCATTCTGACCGCAGGTATTGTGGTCTATGCAAACATGACTCCTTGTAAAAAAACGGTGTCAGTTTTGTTGGCAGATAAAAGGGTAAAAAAACAATTATCAAGAGCTGGGTTCACACCATTGGAACCTCATTTGGCAGTAAAAAATATGATAATTGTTTTTTTACCCTTTTATCTGGCAACAAAACTATCACCTTTTTTACGAGGAGTCATGTTTGCATTGACCACAATACCTGCAGTCATAATGCAAAAAAAAACACAACTCTGATAATGTATGTGCACTGTCCTTGAAGTTGATTGGTCCACACCCGAGACAGCTTTCCTTAGAGCCTAGTCTCACATGGTGTTGGACCAGATGACGCCAAAAGGCGCAAAACTCAAAGACAACGCACCATCAGAGTATGAGAGCTGGGGTGTTTGCATTATGACTGCAGGTATTGTGGTCAATGCAAACATGACTCCTTGTGCAAAAAACGGTGTCAGTTTTGTTTCCAGATAAAAGGGTAAAAAAACAATTATCATATTTTGCTACTGGCAAAGGAGGTTCCAATGGTGTAAATGCTTACCCAGAACTCTCATACTCTGATGGTGCATTGTCTTTGAGTTGTGCGCCTTTTGGCGTCATCTGGTCCAACACCATGTGAGACTGGGCTCTAAGAAAAGCTGTCTCGGGTGTGGACCAATCAATTTCAAGGACGGTGCACATACATTATCAGAGTTGTGTATTTTGTTTGCATTTCGACCGCAGGTATTGTGGTCAATGCAAACATGACTCTTTATAAAAACGGTGTCAGTTTTGTTGCCAGATAAAAGGGTAAAAAAACAATTATCATATTTTGCTCCTGGCAAAGGAGGTTCTAATGGTGGCGACAAATTGTGTTCGCTCGTCGAGGCTCGAGTTTGTTCCGTTGGCCCGAGCACGGATTGTTCCACGTGCACTCATCGCACCGCCGTTAGAAATGGTATGACGCCTTGCGTGCGTGCGTGCGTGCGTGTGTGTGTACCACGCACCTGTGTGTGTGTGTGGGAGCGGTAGTGTAGCGGTTAGCGCGCTGCGCTATGAACCTGGCGACCCGGGTTCGATTCCCGCTCACGGCCAACACCAGTGACGATTATCTGAACCGGTCCTGGGCCTCCCCTAGGTCGACTCGGCCTTAAACGAGTACCTGGTGCGGTGTGTAAACATCGCTAGCACTGGGGAGACAAAGGCGGCCGGGCGTGGTGCTGGCCACCCACCCCGCGTGTGCCACAGTGCCGGCCTTCATAGGTGCTACTCGCTAACAGCACTTGCCCCTACAGTCTGTTAAGGCTACACGGGGGATCTTTATCTTTGTGCGGCGGAGGAGGAGGAGGAGGTAGCCACCGGGGTTGTTGCCGCTGTCGCCTGTGCAGGAGAAGGAGCAGCTGCTGCTCCAGCAGCACAAGCAGCAGCAGGAGGAGCAGCGCAAACTCAAGCAGGAGGAGAAGCAGCGCCTCAAGCAGGAGGACTTAAAGCGGTGAGGCCTTGCTTGCTGTGCGTGCGTGCGTGTGTGCGTGTGTGCGTGTGTGTGTGTGCGTGCGTGTGTGTGTGCGTGCGTGTGTCGCGTGCGTGCGTGTGTGTGTGTGTGCGTGCGTGTGTGTGTGCGTGTGTCGCGTGCGTGCGTGCGTGTGTGCGTGCGTGTGTGCGTGCGTGTGTGCGTGTATGCGTATGTGTGTGTGTGCGTGTGTGCGTGT
The DNA here is from genome assembly GCA_018977245.1 of Lethenteron camtschaticum. Lineage (NCBI taxonomy): Eukaryota > Metazoa > Chordata > Hyperoartia > Petromyzontiformes > Petromyzontidae > Lethenteron > Lethenteron camtschaticum. The sequence goes on from WFAB01003956.1 coordinate 3,990, forward strand.
GTGCGTGCATGCGTGTGTGCGTGCGTGTGTGTGGCATGCGTGTGTGTGTGCGTGCGTGCGTGCGTGCGTGTGTGTGTGTGTGCGTGTGTGTGTGCGTGCGTGTGTCGTGTGCGTGTGTGCGTGCGTGTGTCGTGTGCGTGCGTGCCTGTCCCTGTGTGAGGAACGGTGGTGGTGGTGGCGGGCAAACGATACGCTGCGCTACGAACCCGGCCGCCCGGGTTCGATTCCCGCTCGCGATTATCTGACACCGGTCCTGGGCCTCCCCTAGGTCGACTTGGCCTCAAACGAGTACACTGCGGTGTGTGGTAAACATCGCCGCTGGCCGCTCACACAGTGCCGGGCCCTTCGTAGGTGCTCGCTAACAGCACTCGCCCAAGCAGTCTGTTATGTCTTCTTGGTTCTTTTGGTAAAGTCGTCACGTAGAAGGGAAGTAATAAAATAATGAAAATAAAAACATAATAAAATAATTCTCACGACGTTTCGGCCACAACGCAAGCAGCCGTCCTCAGGTGAAGAACAGGTCTGTCGAGAAGACAAAGTCTGAACGAAATGTGTTTTATTTTTATTATTTTATTATTTCCCTTCTACGTGACTTTACCGAAAGAACCAGGAAGATGGATCCCTGCAGTCACGAAAGCTTTAAATCGAAATTCAGTCTGCTATGGCTACACGGGGGATCTTTAGTGGGGGAGCGGTAGTGTAGCGGTTAGCGCTACGCTGCACTACGAACCTGGCGACCCGGGTTCGATTCCCGCTCACGGCAAACTCCCAGTGACGATTATCTGAACCGGTCCTGGGTCTTCCCGAGGTCGACTCAGCCTCAAATTGAGTACCTGGGCGGTGTGTAAACATCGCCGCTAGGGAGACAAAGGCGGCCGGGCGTGGTGCTGGCCACCCACCCCCTCGTGTGCCGTGCCGGCCTTCATAGGTGCTCGCTAACAGCACTTGCCCCGACATTCTGTTAAGGCTACACGGGGGACCTGATACACGTACCCTACCCGATACCCGGCTACCCGTACCCGGCCAGGTACGGGTAGCCGTTTGCGACCCTGGTGCGGCTGGGTACGGGTAAGGAATCAAAACCCGTTTGCGACCTCTGGTTGGTGGGTGGGTGGGTGAGTGCGTGGGTGGGTGAGTGAGTGAGTGAGAGAGTTTGCGACCCTGGTGCGGCCGGGTACGGGTAGGCCGTGAGTCACTGGTGAGTAACCGTTTGTCACTCATTTCGGGTAGGGTACGGGTAGGGAACGGGTACCCGTACCCGGCCGGGTACGGGTACCCATTTGCGACCCTGGTGCGGCCGGGTACGGGTACGGGGGTAAGGAATCAAAACCCGTTTGCGACCTCTGGTTGGTGGGTGCGTGGGTGAGTGGGTGAGTGCGTGGGTGAGTGGGTGAGTGGGTGAGTGAGTGGGTGGGTGAGTAGCTGAATTGGTGGGTGGATGAGTGAGTGAGTGGGAGAGTTTGCGACCCTGGTGCGGCCGGGTACGGGTACGAGTAGGCCGTGAGTCACTGGTGAGTCACCGTTTGTCACTCATTTCGGGTAGGGAACGGGTACCGTACCCAGCCGGGTACGGGTACCCGTTTGCGACCCTGGTGCGGCCGGGTACGGGTACGGGTAAGGAATCAAAACCCGTTTGCGACCTCTGGTTGGTGGGTGAGTAAGTGGGTGAGTGCGTGGGTACGTGAGTGAGTGAGTGAGTGGGTGAGTGAGTTCGTGAGTGGGTGAGTGAGTTCGTGAGTGGGTCAGTGAGTGAGTAGCTGAATTGGTGGGTGGGTGGGTGAGTGAGTGAGTGGGAGAGTTTGCGACCCTGGTGCGACCTCTGCCGGGCGTGGTGCTGGCCGCCCACCCACAACCGTCGCCTGTTCGACAGCACTTGGCCCGCCGGTCCGCCGAGGCTTTGAGGGGCGGTGTTTTTTTGCGCTTGGCAGGAAACGCGAGGAGCGAGAGCGCCGCGCGGTGGAGGCGCGCGAGAAGATGGAGCAGAGGGAGCAGGAGAAGAAGCGTCGCCTGGAGCAGAAGCTCGCGCTGATGGACCTCAAGCTGAGCAAAGTGCGGGCGCCAGTGCCGCACCGCACGGCACAGAGAACTACAACACAGCAGCACAGTACTACAACAACAATACAGCACAACCACCACTACAACAACACAGCACCACCACTACAACAACAACACAGCACCACCACCACTACTACTACAGCACAACCACTACTACAACAACTACACAGCACCACTACACAGCACCACCACTACAACAACACAGCACCACCACTACAACAACACAGCACCACCACTACAACAACACAGCACAACGACTACTACTACAACAGCACCACCACTACAACAACAGCACCACCACTACTACAACAACAGCACCACCACTACTACTACAGCACCACTACAACAACAGCACCACCACTACAACAACACAGCACCACTACTACAACAACACAGCACCACTACTACAACAACAACAGCACCACACTACACAACAAAAACAACACTACAACAACACACACCACCACTACAACAACACAGCACCACACACCACCACCACTAAACAACACAGCACCACCACTACAACAACACAGCACCACCACTACAACAACACAGCACCACCACTACAACAACACAGCACCACCACTACAACAACACAGCACCACCACTACAACAACACAGCACCACCACTACAACACACAGCACCACACTACAACAACACAGCACCACCACTACAACAACACAGCACCACCACTACAACAACACAGCACCACCACTACAACACAGCACACACTAACAACACAACACTACAACAACACAGCACCACCACTACAACAACACAGCACCACCACTACAACAACACAGCACCACACTACAACAACACAGCACCACCACTACAACAACACAGCACCACCACTACAACAACACAGCACCACCACTACAACAACACAGCACCACACTAAACAAACAGCACACCACTACAACAACACAGCACCACCACTACAACAACACAGCACCACCACTACAACAACAAGCACCACCACACAACACACAGCACCACCACTACAACAAACACAGCACCACCACTACAACAAACACAGCACCACCACTACAACAACACAGCACCACCACTACAACAACACAGCACCACCACTACAACAACACAGCACCACCACTACAACAACACAGCACCACCACTACAACAACACAGCACCACCACTACAACAACACAGCACCACCACTACAACAACACAGCACCACCACTACAACAACACAGCACCACCCACTACAACAACACAGCACCACCACTACAACAACACAGCACCACCACTACAACAACACACACCACCACTACAACAACACAGCACCCCACCACTACAACAACACAGCACCACCACTACAACAACACACCACCACCACTACAACAACACAGCACCACCACTACAACAACACAGCACCACCACTACAACAACACAGCACCACCACTACAACAACACACCACCACACACACACCACCACACAACAACACAGCACCACCACTACAACAACACAGCACCACCACCACAACAACAACACAGCACCACCACTACAACAACACAGCACCACCACACAACAACACAGCACCACCACTACAACAACACAGCACCACCACTACAACAACACAGCACCACCACTACAACAACACAGCACCAACCACTACAACAACACAGCACACCACTACAACAACACAGCACCACCACTACAACAACACAGCACCACCACTACAACAACACAGCACCACCACTACAACAACACAGCACCACCACTACAACAACAACAACCACACACACACACGCACCACCACTACAACAACACAGCACCACCACTACAACAACACAGCACCACCACTACAACAACACAGCACCACCACTACAACAACACAGCACCACCACTACAACAACACAGCACCACCACTACAACAACCAAACACAGCACCACCACTACAACAACACAGCACCACCACTACAACAACACAGCACCACCATTACAACAACACACCACCACCACTACAACAACACACCACCACCACTACAACAACACACCACCACCACTACAACAACACACCACCACCACTACAACAACACAGCACCACCACCACTACAACAACACAGCACCACCACTACAACAACAGCACCACCACCACTACTACACAGCACCACCACTACAACAACACAGCACCACCACTACTACAACAACAGCACCACCACTACTACTACACAGCACCACCACTACAACAACACAGCACCACCACTACTACAACAACAGCACCACCACTACTACTACACAGCACCACCACTACAACAACACAGCACCACCACTACAACACACAGCACCACCACTACAACAACACAGCACCACCACTACAACAACACAGCACCACCACTACAACAACACAGCACCACCACTACAACAACAACACCACACCACCACTACAACAACACACCACCACCACTACAACAACACAGCACCACCACTACAACAACACAGCACCACTACTACACAACACAGCACCACTACTACAACAACACAGCACCACCACTACAACAACACAGCACCACCACTACAACAACACAGCACAACCACTACAACAACACAGCACCACCACTACAACAACACAGCACCACCACTACAACAACACAGCACCACCACTACAACAACACAGCACCACCACTACAACAACACAGCACACCACTACAACAACACAGCACAACCACTACAACAACACAGCACCACCACTACAACAACACAGCACCACCACTACAACAACACAGCACCACCACTACAACAACACAGCACCACCACTACAACAACAACAGCACAACTACAACAACACAGCACAACACTACAACAACACAGCACAACCACTACAACAACACAGCACAACTACTACAACAACACAGCACCACCACTACAACAACACAGCACCACCACTACAACAACACAGCACCACCACTACAACAACACAGCACCACCACTACAACAACAGCACAACCACTACAACAACACAGCACCACCACTACAACAACACAGCACCACCACTACAACAACACAGCACCACCACTACAACAACACAGCACCACCATTACAACAACACACCACCACCACTACAACAACACAGCACCACCACTACAATAACACAGCACCACCACTACAACAACACAGCACAACCACTACAACAACACAGCACCACCACTACAACAACACAGCACCACCACTACAACAACACAGCACCACCACTACAACAACACAGCACCACCACTACAACAACACAGCACCACCACTACAACAACACAGCACCACCACTACAACAACACAGCACCACCACTACAACAACACAGCACAACCACTACAACAACACAGCACCACCACTACAACAACACAGCACCACCACTACAACAACACAGCACAGAGAACTACAACCACTACGCTGTCGAGAAGACAGAGTCTGAAGGACCTGTTCTTCACCTGAGGACGGCTGCTTGCGTTGTGGCCGAAACGTCGTGAGAATTGTATTTTATTATGTTTTATTTTTATTATTTTATTATTTCCCTTCTACGTGACGACTTTACCGAAAGAACCAAGAAGATGAATCGCTGCTGCAGTCACGAAAGAAGCTTTAAATCGAAACGTGTCACTTTTTTGCTGATTGGCCGTGTCGGAGGGTCACCGACACATTTATACATAACGCGATCCAACCCAAAACAAACTTAATTTGGAGCTTTCGTGACTGCAGGAATTATTCTTTGGTTCTTTCGGTAAAGTGACGTATAAAGATAAAGTAATAAATTAAATTAAATACTAGCATACGACGTTTCGATTGCAACACAAGCAATCATCGTCAGGTATAAATGAAATAGAAACACAAATCTAGTAGACTTAGAAATGTAATGTAATACAACAGAGAGTCGGATAACATAACAGTCAACACCCTACCTGGTTGATTACGTTCTTCCTGAGAATGCTAAATTTGAGAGAGAGATAAAACACAGAACCAGAAACATATAGACAGACATGTTTCTGGTTCTGTGTTTAATCTCTCTCTCAAATTTAGCATTCTCAGGAAGAACGTAATCAACCAGGTAGGGTGTTGACTGTTATGTTATCCGACTCTCTGTTGTATTACATTACATTTCTAAGTCTACTAGATTTGCGTTTCTATTTCATTTATACCTGACGATGATTGCTTGTGTTGCAATCGAAACGCAGTATGCTAGTATTTAATTTAATTTATTACTTTATCTTTATACGTCACTTTAGCGAAAGAACCAAAGAATACAACCCAAAACACCTTTATCGCGTATGATATTGGTCGCGAAAGCCTACAGCGTGTTCAACTCCCGCAACACGGCACCACAGAGTACTTCTCCCGCCCTGCCCCGTGTGACTTGGCGTGTCCCCTGGGGCGCTGCCCGCAGCAGAACAAGGAGGGCAAGGCCGCTGATGAGAAGGCCAAGAGGCTGAACAGGAGACACGGGGGCGGCGACGAGGAGATGCTCGCGGCGGTGGCGGCGGCGGCGGTGGCGGCTGAGAGGGTGAGGCACTCTCCCACGGTAACCCGGCAACGCACGGACAAAGATTCATCCGCGTAGCCTGAACAGACTTGTAGGGGCAAGTGCTGTTAGCGAGTAGCAGCACCTGCGAAGGCTACCGGCACTGTGGCACGCGAGGGGGTGGGTGGCCAGCACCACGCCCGGCCGCCGCTGTCTCCCCAGTGCCGATGCTTACACATCTGCACCGGGTGCTCATTTGAGGCCGAGTCGACCTAGGGGGAGGCCCAGGACCGGTTCAGATAATCGTCACCACGCCGAGGTGACCGTGAGCGGTTACCGAGTTGGTAGCGCA
>WFAB01003957.1:0-10865 GCA_018977245.1 Lethenteron camtschaticum
AGTAGGTAGGTAGGCAAGCACCTGGGTAGGTATGTGAGTACCTGGGTAGGCGAGTATCTGGGTAGGTCGGAAGGTGAGTACCTGGGTAGATAGGTAACTACCTGGTTAGGCAAGTACCTGGGTAGGTATGTGAGTACCTGGGTGGGTAGTTATGTGAGTACCTGGGTAGGTATGCGAGTACCTGGGTAGGTGGGTGGGTATGTGAGTACCTGGGTGGGTAGGTATGCAAGTACCTGGGTAGGCAGGTAGGTATGTGAGTTCCTGGGTAGGTATGCAGTACCTGGGTAGGTATGTAAGTACCTGGGAAGGTAAATATGTGAGTACCTGTTTTCAGCGGAGCAGAAGAAGGAGACCCAGGGGTTGGTGGGGGAGCCCTCGCTGGGGGGGGCTGGTAGATCGCCTCCGAGAAGCAGGTGAGCAGCAGCTTGAGCAGCTCCGTCCTGCGGGCACCGCCAACACCACCACCATCACCACCACCACCGCCACCGTCACCACCATCACCACACCACCATCACACCACCACACCGTCACCACCACCATCACCACCATCACCGTCACCACCATCACCACCATCACCACCACCATCATCACCACCACCACCACCACCATCACCGTCACCATCACCACCACCACCATCACCACCACCACCGCCACCGCCATCACCACCACCATCACCGCCACCACCACCACCATCACCGCCACCGCCATCACCACCACCATCACCACCACCACCACCATCACCACCACCACCACCATCGCCGTCACCACCGCCATCACCTCCATCATCACTGCTATCACCACCACCGTCACCATCAGTACCGTCACCATCAGTACCGTCACCACCACCACCACCACTGTCACCACACCGTCAACACCACCGTCAACACCACAGTCAACAACACCACCACATCATCATCATCTCCATCGTCACCACCACCGTCACCACCACCACCGCCATCACCACAACCACAGTCACCACCGTCACCACTATCACCACCACCACCACTATAATCATCACCACCACCACGGACGTCACCACCACCGCGGCCGGCATGGTGCCGGGGCGAGCGGCGTCACCTGTTAGCGTCGTGCTGGGCGCTGGCGGGCGGCGACACCGCGAAGCCCACCCCCGCCTCCCAGATGAACTCACAGCTGTCGATGCCCTGCCCCTCGTCCGCACACTCCTGCAGGGAGGGGAGGGAGGGAGGGAGGGAGGGAGGGGAGGGAGGGGAGGGAGGGGGAGGGGAGGGAGGACGGAGGGAGGGAGGGAGGGAGGGAGGAGGGGGGAGGAGGGAGGGAGGGGAGGAGGGAGGGAGGGAGGGGAGGGAGGGAGGGAGGGGAGGAGGGAGGGGAGGGGAGGGAGGGGAGGGAGGGAGGGAGGGGAGGGAGGGGAGGGAGGGAGGGAGGAGGGGGAGGGAGGGGAGGAGGGAGGGAGGAGGGAGGGAGGGAGGGAGGGAGGGACGGAGGGAGGGGAGGGGAGGGAGGGGAGGGGAGGGAGGAAGGGAGGGAGGGGAGGGAGGGAGGGAGGGGAGGGAGGGGAGGGGAGGGAGGAGGGGAGGAGGAGGAGGGGAGGGAGGGAGGGAGGAGGGAGGAGGGAGGGGAGGGAGGGAGGGGAGGGAGGGAGGGAGGAGGGAGGGACGGAGGGAGGGAGGGGAGGAGAGGGAGGGAGAGGGGAGGGAGGGAGGGAGGGAGGAGGGGAGGGAGGGAGGAGGGGGGGAGGGAGGGAGAGGGAGGAGGGGAGGGAGGAGGGAGAGGGGAGGAGGAGGGAGGGACGGAGGGAGGGAGGGGAGGGAGAGAGGGAGGAGAGGGGAGGGGAGGGAGGAGGGAGGGAGGGAGGGAGGGGAGGAGGGAGGGAGGGGAGGGAGGGACGGAGGGAGGGAGGGGAGGGAGAGAGGGAGGAGAGGGGAGGGAGGGAGGGACGGAGGGAGGGAGGGAGGAGGGAGGGAGGAGGGACGGAGGGAGGGAGGGGAGGCAGGGGAGGGAGGGAGGTATGTAAAGTGAGAGGCACGGTGCCAGCGCCACCGCGTGCAGAGCCAGCCCCACACGGCCACAGAGACGGAGTTCACGGAGTTCCATGAACTCCGTCCTGCGGTCACCGGTCTTTGCCGAGCACCGGGGATTGTTGTCGGTTGTGGCGGACGGTACGTCCAGCCGCCCCCCCCCCCCCCCCCACCCCCACCGTCACCACCGGATGTCGCGTGGTTAGCGGGCGATGATTGTGGATTTCGATTTAAAGCTTTCGTGACTGCAGGGATTCATCTTCTTGGTTCTTTCGGTAAAGTCACGTAGAAGGGAAATAATTAAAAGAATAAAAATAAAACATTATTTTATAATGTTTTCCTTTATTATTTAATTATTTCCCTTCTACGTGACTTTACCGAAAGAACCAAGAAGATGATTGTGGAGTTAATCGGCGGCGATGATCGATCGCGGCAACAGTAGAGGTGGTAAGTGCAGGTCAAGAATGAAGCGGCGAGTGTAGCGTAGCGGTGGTGGTGGCGGCGGCGGTGCGGGCGGTGCGTGTCGCCTCACCGGGCCGGCCTTGCGGTTGGCGTGCACGGTGAAGTCCGGGCAGAAGAGGAGGTCTGAGATGGCGAGCAGCAGCGAGCGGGCGAGTGGGCAGGCGTCCACCTCGTCCTCCTCCTCACCCTCGCTCTGCCACAACGACAACACCACGGCGGGTCAGGGTGCACGCAATCGCAGCAGCAAACGATGAAACGCAATTTTTTTATACTCGTTGGTTCTTTCGGTAAAGTCACGTAGTAGAAATAAAATAAAGATCACGACGTTTCGATAGCTACACAAGCCGTCGTCTTCAGGTGACAATCGCGACAGCCGCGATGTCTGCTGCCTTGTGAAGAGAAGCTGTTACCAGCAAGAGTTATAGAAGTACTTGAGAACAAAGGCAGCCAAAGGAGTGTCAATGGGGTGTTATAGTGTCAAGGTAATAAATAGCGTGGCATGTTAAAGGGAAATGAACTTAGATTGACATTCTAGATTTGAAGCTTTCGGTAAAGTTCACGTAGGTAAAAATGAAATTAAAATTAATAAAAATAAAATAAAAATCACGACGTTTCGGAGGCAACACAAGTCTCCGTCATCCTCACTTGATACAGAAAATCTGGCTGTGACGGTCCCACCTGATGACGGAGACTTGTGTTGCCTCCGAAACGTCGTGATTTTTATTTTTTTTTTTATTAATTTTAATTTCATTCTTTACCTACGTGACTTAGATTGACACCCCGCCCGGCTCACCCCGGCTCGGCCGGCGCCAGACACGCTGGACCAGAAGAATCCCCTCCAGTCGGGGTCTTCGAAGATGTAGGGCAGCGTGCGCGTGAGCAGCCGCGTGCAGTTGAGCACCACCAGGCGCTCCTCTCCGAGGGGCAGCCGTTCTGAGCTCCCTGCACCAGCTTCTCCACCGCCTGGGCACGGCGGGGGGGGGGGGGTAACGGGGGGTAACGGTGGGTAACGGGGGGTGGGAGGGGGGAGGGGCGAGGTGGTGGGGACAGAGACACTTTTTCCCGTCGTTGCCGCTTAACGAAAACCTCGCCCGCGTCGTCCTCGCCCGGAATCCCCGGCCGCCCCCCCTCGCTCCCCCCCCCTCGCTCCCCCCCCACGCTCCCCCCCCCCCCGCTCCCCCCCCTCGCTCCCCCCCCCACCGCACCTCTTCCCCCCACATCTTCCCCCCACCATGACGCAGACTCCGACCATCCGAGCAGCGGCGGCTTCTGGCTCAGCCAGTCGAACGAGGACGCTCACCGCATCATCGCGCGGCGCTTTCGGGCGCGCTTCTGCGGCCGTCTGGAACGCTCTTGTCTTCCTTCCGATGTTAGGAAGCCGCTGGGAGCTGCGCAACTTTTAAATCATCGCCGAGATTGACGAACTCATTTCTCTAGAAGTGCTCGGCGTTGCGGTGTTTAGTTTGTTGTCCTTCCCTGCGCACCGTGACGCGAAGCTCGCGAGCGCGTGACGCAAAACCACAATAACGCAACCACAGTACAGTGGGGATGGTGGGGTGACGACGATAATGCCGCTGCTGATGACGATGACGGCGATACTGGTGCTGCTGCTGCTGTCGATCCTGCTGATGCTGCTGATGCTGGCGATTACGACGATGTAAACGCCCGATCCACAAATACACAAAGGAGACGTCGCGGCGATACACTCCGGTGCTCTCGACGTGGTTACCTGGCTTCACCAGCCGAATGTGGAATTGTAGCTGTTGCCCTGCATCTACATCAGCCGTAGGAAATAAGATTACGACGACGACGACGAAGATGATGACGACGATGACAACGACAGTGATAACCGGCGATGATGACAATGATGACGAAGATGATAATGACGAAGATGATGATGAAGATGATGACGACGACGATGACAATGATGACGAAGATGACGACGACGACAATGACGACGACGACGAAGATTATGACGACGATAACGACAATGATAACGACGGATGACAATGAAGACGACGAGAATCAGACCTTGTAGCAGAGCGTGGCGAGGTTGGGAGGGTGACTCCTCGCGCACAGCGCGGATCTCGGCTCCCGGCACCAGCGTGAAGACGTCCTGCACCGACGTCGCCGTCTCTGCCCAGAACTGGTCCCAGAACGCGTCGTCCGTTGCCTCCACAGGCTGGTGGGGGGGGAGGGGGCGAGGGGGGGGCGAGGGGGGGGGGGGCGAGGGGGGAGCGGAGGGCGAGCGGGGGGGGGCGGTTGAGTAAACTAAACTAAAAACTATTTTTATTTAACAGGTAAGGCCCGCTGAGACCCGTAGACTCGCACAGAGACCCATAGACTCGCACAGGAGACCCAAGACGCACACAGAGACCCAAGACTCACACAGAGACCCAAGACTCACACAGAGACCCATAGACTCGCACAGAGACCCATAGACTTTCACAGAGACCCATAGACTCGCATAGAGACCCATAGACTCACACAGAGACCCATAGACTCACACAGACCCCATAGACTCACACAGAGACCCATAGACTCGCACAGAGACCCACAGACTCACACAGAGACCCATAGACTCACACAGAGACCCATAGACTCACACAGACCCCATAGACTCGCACAGAGACCCATAGACTCACACAGACCCCATAGACTCACACAGAGACCCATAGACTCGCACAGAGACCCACAGACACACACCACCGGGACCCCTCCGGAGCCGTGCCGGCTTGGCTAAGAGGGGCAGCACGCCAAGGGTGGCGTGGGTACCTCTATCGGGGAGTTTTAACAGGGAAAGCTCCGACTCCGCCCCCCACACCCCCCGGGTTTTTACAGAGCGGGGGGGCGCGCTCCCCTCCCCTCCCCACCCCTCCACTCCTTCGAAGCCCAGTTCCCGCAGCCATCAGCGTCAGCGGCGTTGGTGACGCCGTGTCTCCGCCGGACAGGGGAGCGGGAGGATTCCATCGACGTCGGGCAGGGCAGCAGCTTTAATGTGAACACTTGCCAGGGGCGATCGGTCACGTTTCACTCAAATACTTCACGTAGCGCGGCGGCGTCGTCGGCTACGCGGAGACACTCACCGCTTGGCACGGTAAGGGGGGGGGACAGGGTTTCCGCACCGTCTGCACTCTGTCCAGCTGCTGCTGATGATGATCTTATTAAGGATTCGAAGATATCAGGAGGAGACCAGGTGGCTCATGGGTCAGAGACGTGGAGGCAGCACTGCTGGGATCCTGGGTCTCAGGCGCAGCAAGTTGATGGTCTCAGCCCGGTCACCAGTGACTCGCACAGAGAGCCGTAGACTCACACAGAGAGCCATAGACTCACACAGAGACACAGACTCACACAGAGAGCCATAGACAAAGAAAGAAAGCCATAGACTCACACAGAGACCTGCAGACTCACACAGAGAGCCGTAGACTCACACAGAGACCCACAGACTCACACAGAGACCCACAGACTCACACAGAGAGCCATAGACTCACACAGAGAGCCATAGACTCACACAGAGAGCCACAGACTCACACAGAGAGCCATAGACTCACATAGAGAGCTATAGACTCACACAGAGAGCCACAGACTCACACAGAGACCCACAGACTCACACAGAGACCCGTAGACTCACACAGAGATCCACAGACTCACACAGAGTCTACACAGACTCACACAGAGATCCGCAGACTCACACAGAGATCCGCAGACTCACACAGAGACCCATAGACTCACATAGAGACCCATAGACTCACACAGAGAGCCATAGACTCACACAGAGACCCGCAGACTCACACAGAGACCCGCAGACTCACACAAAGACCCACAGATTCACACAGAGATCGACAGACTCAGACAAAGTCTACACAGACTCCCACAGAGTCTACACAGACTCACACAGAGATCCATAGGACTCACATAGAGAGCCAAAAGCTCACAGTTACCCACAGACTCACACGGAGAGCCACAGACTCACACAGAGACCCATAGACTCACAGAGACACAACGATTCACACAGAGAGTCACAGAGACCCACAGACTCACAGAGACCCACAGACTCACACGTCATTAACCAGGTTTTTATTTCACCAGGTCAGGCCCACTGATCTACATAGCTCTTTTGTGACCAGGCCACAAATGATAGCCCAACGAAGTGGCTTATCACGTGGAAATGTATTGTAGCAGCTAAATACTCTACAACGCGGAAGGGATAAACCAGAGGGCCTAGAGAAAAATCCACGCGACCACGGGGAGAGAGAGACACACGCAAACTCCAAATATACAGCAGCAGGCGTCAGGGTCGGGATGGAACCCACGACGTCCTGTATACCAGGCGAGGTAGTTAACATCTCACCACGGAGAGAGAAACACGCAAACTCCAAATATACAGCAGCAGGCGTCAGGGTCGGGATGGAACCCACGACGTCCTGTATACCAGGCGAGGTATTTAACATCTCACCACGGAGAGAGAAACACGCAAACTCCAAATATACAGCAGCAGGCGTCAGGGTCGGGATGGAACCCACGACGTCCTGTATACCAGGCGAGGTATTTAACATCTCACCACGGAGAGAGAAACACGCAAACTCCAAATATACAGCAGCAGGCGTCAGGGTCGGGATGGAACCCACGACGTCCTATATACCAGGCGAGGTAGTTAACATCTCACCACGGAGAGAGAAACACGCAAACTCCAAATATACAGCAGCAGGCGTCAGAGTCGGGATGGAACCCACGACGTCCTGTATACCAGGCGAGGTAGTTAACATCTCACCACGGAGAGACACGCAAACTCCAAATATACAGCAGCAGGCGTCAGGGTCGGGATGGAACCCACGACGTCCTGTATACCAGGCGAGGTAGTTAACATCTCACCACGGAGAGACACGCAAACTCCAAATATACAGCAGCAGGCGTCAGGGTCGGGATGGAACCCACGACGTCCTGTATACCAGGCGAGGTAGTTAACATCTCTGACAACCCATTGAGTGCCGTGCCGGCCTTCATAGGTGCTGCTCGCTAACAGCACTTGCCCCAACAGTCTGTTAAGCTACACGGCGGACCTTTGTATGTGTGTACTTCTTGCGCACCGTACGTAGGTTAGCGACAACCACAACGTGGGACTTTGAAGATGATAGCTTCCCAAAACGAATCAGTTGCAGCAACTGGAAATTACAGCAACAATCATCAGCACGTAAAGACAAAGTTCGCCCGTATAGCCTTTAGGGCAAGTGCTGTTAGCGAGCACGTATAAGGCCGGCACGGCACACGAGGGGGTGGGTGGCCACCACCATTCCCGCCGCCTTTGTCTCACCTAGTGATGTTTACACACCGCACCAGGTACTCATTTGAGGCTGACTCGACCTAGGAGAGGTTCAGATAATCGTCACTGGTGTTGGCCGTGAGCGGGAATCGAACTCGGGTCGCCAGATTCATAGCGCAGTGCGCTAAACGCTACACTACCGCTCCCTGCCACACAGATACACACACACGTACACAAAGCAAAGATCCCCCGTATAGCCTTAACAGACTGTAGGGGCAAGTGCTGTTAGCGAGCACCTATGAAGGCCAGAACGGTACACGAGGGGTGGTGGCCAGCACCACGCCCGACCGCCTTTGTCTCCCTAGTGACGATGTTTACACACCGCACCAGGTACTCATTTAAGGCTGAGTCGACCTAGGGGAGGCCCAGGACCGGTTCAGATAATCGTCACTGGTGTTAGCCGTGAGCGGGAATCGAACCCGGGTCGCCAGGTTCATAGCGCAGCGCGCTAACCGCTACACTACCGCTCCCCACACGTACACACACATGCACACACACACACGGACACACACGGACACACACGTACACACGTACACACGCACGGACACACACGTACAAAGACACATACACACACGTACACACACATGCACGGACACACACACGCACGTACACACGCACGTACACACACACGTACAAAGACACGTACACACACACGTATGCACACACGTGCACACACACGTACAAAGACACGTACACACATGCACGGACACACACACGCACACACACACACGTACAAAGACACGTACACACACACACGTATGCACACACGTGCACACACACGTACAAAGACACGTAACACACATGCACGGACACACACACACACACGTACAAAGACACGTACACACACCACACGGACACACCACGTACGCGCAAACGTGCACACGTACACAAACACACGTACACACACAATTACACGTACACACACACTCACGTACACACACATACACACACGTGCACGTGTTGGCTAGTGCTGACGTCAGAGCCACTCCTTCGGGCCCCACACATCCACGTGCCGATTGCCACATCGAGTGGCAGCCACAAAGACTCTCAACCACCAACGCGTTCATCATCATCACCATCATCACCATTATCACCATCAATCATCACCATCATCACCATCATCACCATCATCACCATCATCATCACCATCATCATCATCACCATCATCATCACCATCATCACCATCATCACCATTACATCATCACCATCATCATCATCACCATCATCACCTTATCATCATCACTCATCACCACCATCATCATCATCACCATCATCACCATTATCATCATCACCATCATCACCATCATCAGCATCATCACCATTATCATCATCACCATCATCACCATCACCACCATCATCACCATCATCATCACCATCATCATCACCATCATCACCATCATCATCATCACCATCATCATCATCACCACCATCATCATCATCACCATCATCATCACCACCATCATCATCATCACCATCATCATCACCATCATCACCATCATCATCACCATCATCATCACCACCATCATCACCATCATCACCATCATCATCAGCATCATCACCATCATTATCACCACCATCATCATCAACAGCCATGATCGATCCACTGCTGGCTGAAGCCCTCCTCTTTAAACTACCCCCCCCCCCCATTCCCCATCCAGACTGTTGTGGCAAGTGCTGTTAGCGAGCACCTATTAAGGTGCTGGCACGTACGGCGCGAAAGAAGTTCAACATACACACGTGCAGATGGTGGGTCAGTAACACGCCCGGCTGCCTTTGTCTCCCCACTGGTTGACGTTTTCGCTTCGTGCCCTGCAGCCTCACTGTGCACCTAGCCTGGCACGAGCCTCCTCCTCCTTCTCCACAGAGGTTTGTGTCTTATGCCAAGACAAAGACCTCCCGTGTAGCCTGCCAGACTGCTGGGGCAAGTGCTTTCACGCTTTTCGCGACCAATATCCCATCCATAATACAGGTTGCTTTGTAAATCTATAAATGTTGTGTCGTTCAACCCGCCACCACCCGACACAACCAACTCGTAAGGGTTTGTCTCGTCAACAGAACGTGGCCACATCGTATTGGTGCAGCAACGCCGCTTGTGTGTTGGAGAGAAAATCCACAACAACATCCACAACATTTACAGTCTGAGAACTCAGATCGCGATGTGCTGTAACGAATTGGCCACGTTCTGTTTTCGTGACAACCCCTTACCGTGTTGGGTGGTGGTGGGTTTAACGACACAACATTAATAGATTTACAACCATCTGACCCAGAACAAGAAGCTATGAGCACGGCACACGAGGGGTGGGTGGCCAGCACCACGCCCGGCCGCCTTTGTCTCCCTCGTGGCGATGTTTACACACCGCACCAGGTACTCATTTGAGGCCGAGTCGACCTAGGGGAGGCCCCAGGACCGGGTTCAGATAATCGTTACTGGTGTTGGCCGTGACGGGAATGGAACTCGGGTCGCCGGGTCGTAGCGCTGCGGAGCGATAATCACTACACCACCGCTCCCCACACAGACACAAAGATAAACAACACACACACACTGACACACACAGACACACGCACACAGACACAACACACAGACACACACAGATAGACACTGACACACACTGACACAGACAGACACTGACACACACGCTGACACACACAGACACACACACACTGATACACACACACTGACACAGAGACACACTGACACACACACACAGACACACACACACACACAGACTCACACACTGACACACACACTGACACACACACAGACACACACACTGACACACACACAGACACACACACACAGACGTACACGTAGTACAGTCCATACAACACACACACAAACAGACACACACAGACTCACACACTGACACACACACACACTGACACACACAGTCACACAGACACACACAGTCACACAGACACACACACAGACACACACTGACACACACACACAGACGTACACGTAGGTACAGTCCATACTACACACACACACTGACACACACTGACACAGACACACACACTGACACACACACACACTGACAACACAGACACACACACACAGACTCACCACACTGACACACACACAC